>JAGDQP010002965.1:53017-72772 GCA_022664845.1 Lepisma saccharinum
TACAGATGCTTATCAGAATAATGGAAACACCTGTAGTTGGCAACACGTCAGATGTATGGGTTGGCAGTGGTGTCGTGGCGACCGCAGCGCCGGACTGCTGGTGGTGGTGTGTTAGGTCGGTCTCCATACTACGTGAGGCGTCGTGGAACAGGAGTGTGCAGTGGCTGCAGCAGACGGAGGTAGTGTAAAATGGGAGACCTCTCAGAGTTTCAAAGAGGGCAAATTGTTGGTGCGCGGTTATGTGGAGTGAGTGTGACGGCAGTGGCTAGTGTGTTAGGTGTGTCGCCAGGGACAGTGTCGAAGGTGATGACGGCCTACACAACACACGGGAAAACCACATCGGGGAAGCGGAACAGTGGGCGGAAGAAAAGCATCAGTGACAGGGCACGCCGGGTATTAAAGCGCATTGTCACGCGGAACCGTCGTGCCACTGCGGCGCAAGTGACGGAGGAACTCAATCAGCACCTCCCCCAACCTGTTTCGACAATCACAGTCCGCCGCGAATTACATGACATGAACTTACGGGGTCGTGTTGCACGGGCCAAACCTCTCATCAGGGACCAGAACGCTTTAGCACGCCGCAAATGGTGTCGCGACCATGCAACTTGGACCGTTGACGACTGGAAACGTGTGGTATGGTCGGATGAGTCACCATTCACCCTATTCCAAACCACGGGCCGTGTTTATGTGTGGAGAACGCCCAAAGAAGCGTATGATCTGCAGTGTCTCCGCCCAACTGTGAAACATGGCGGCGGCACGGTGATGCTGTGGGCCGCAATATCATGGTTTTCATTGGGTCCTGTGGTCACACTTCGCGGACGCATCACTGCCAACGATTATGTCGCAATTTTAGGAGACCACTTGCATCCTATGGACCGGATGTTGTTCCCGGACAATGACGCCATATTCCAGGATGATAATGCACCCATTCACACAGCTGGAGTTGTTGCAGCGTGGTTTGAGGAACATCGGGATGAAGTTCAACACCTCCCCTGGCCCGCCCAATCCCCAGATCTCAACATAATTGAACATCTGTGGTCCATCTTGGAAACACGACTCCGGCGACGATTTCCACCTCCGTCCTCTCTCACAGAACTGGCCGATGCCCTGCACGAGGAATGGTGTAATATTCCACTTGCTACCATTCACGACCTCTATGCCTCCATCCCACGTCGCATGAAGGCTGTTCTGAAGGCGAAAGGTGGCCCGACACCATATTAATCTGGTAAGTTGCACTTTCGTTCAGGTGTTTCCATTATTCTGATAAGCATCTGTATAACCAATATCTCCAAGACACCGAACCAATATCTCCAAGACACCGATCCAATATCTCCAGATATATATATATATATAAAAACTAACACAAAGGAAAGCCGGGGCAATTTAAGGTAATTTGATAAAAAGTAAGGAATTTACTTACAGCTTATTTGTTCCATAGGAGAATACACATACACGTATACAATATACACAGTTTTTCGCGATATTTTGGTATATTACCACTTATTCTTACTTGTAGAGGAAAAGACGAACACATGTAGATTGAACAAAAGACGAAGACATCAGTGGCACAACGTAGCGGACGACGCATCAAGTTTGGAGAACAGTTGACTGTTTAGCGCGTGGAACACTTGACAATTGTACAGCGTGTAAGTTCGGGATGGAATTGTGGGAGGAAAAGTGTTGAAAATGCAGAGCAAACTGGAAGTTTGGAGTTATTTAAGGTTAAGGCCAGCATTCATTTTCGCACTCAGACCATGAATAAAGGCGCCCTCCTACAGACGGCGTGTTGAGGTGCTGGTCGTAGGGGGTAAAATGTGGATTATGGCAACCAGAAAAAATAGGTCAAAATTGGTGTTGTGAGACTCGGTGTGTAAAGAGACTGGGACCCGGTTTGTTAATAGTGCAAAAGTGACGATGGTTTTTAATACGAATGTTAAGAGCACAACCTGTTTCCCGCCACATAAAAGACATCACAGAACTTGCAGGTTAGGATGTATATTACATTAGAGGTGTGGCATGTACTCTTGGGGTTTAGGGTGTATCGGCCATTAGCAATATTGATAGTGACTGTGGGAGAAGTGATGAAAATGGAGCAGGTCCTACATTTGGGATTCTTGAATATATGGGCGCCAATTTGGGGTGGTGGCGAGGAAGGATTGGCACGGACCAAGATGTTTCTAAGTTTAGGGGGATGCTGAAAAACTATTCTCGGTTTGGTGGGGAATCTTGTGTCTGGGTCAGACTGGAGAATGTGGAAATGAAGAATGTAGGATTTGTTTGACCTTGGTTAGTTTAGGATGCAACTGGGTAATTAGAGCCGATGGGTTGGGAGGTTTGAGTGGGTTGAAAGTGTGAGGATGCACGACGAATCTGTTTGGTTAGATGGGTAGACACGGTTGACTAGTGCCTCGTGGAGGAGTTGGTTGTAAGTTTTAGTACCAGACCTGGTGGAATTCAGGCGGTGTCCTTTGAGGGCAGGGGAGAAGGAATCGTTTTCTTGGTGTGGTAAGGATGGGAACTTGAGTAGTGTGAATCCTGTATGTGGTTGGCAGGTTTTATGTGAACGGAAGTAGTGAGGGTGTTGTTTTCTAGTGATGTCCACGTCAAGGAATCGCGAAAAACTGTGTATATTGTGTGTGTGTGTTCTCCTATGGAACATACAAGCTTTAAGTAAATTCCTTACTTTTAATCAAATTTACCTTTCGTTTTCTAAATATTAAACAACTGAAATACCTCTTATCTCTTTTCCTTTCCTAGTTTTTGTCCTAGAAATTTCTTTATCTAATATCTTTATTTTGGTTCAGCTTCTGTTTCTCTCTGAAAGGATAGCCAATACTTCCATAAATCTTTACTTCCTCATCCTCAATGATCTTCAATGCTTTTAGGTCATCTTGCTGTATAGCTTTAGCAAAAATTAGGTTAGGTGAGTTTATGATACCGAAAGAGGTTAAACTAATTCAAGAATCTCCTTTCTTTACATTGTTTTTTTCTGTTATTAGACAATACTTGTTACGAAAATGTGGCTTCCATCCTAAGACGGTTGAAATCTTTTTATTCGTTGTCTACCCTTTGATTTCCGTTGGTTCGTATCTACGAAGAAGCGATTTGCAGTCCATTTTGCACAGTTTATTTTTAACTTTCTCTTTTTAGCATCAAACAGGGCGGTTAATGAAACGGCTTGACGACGTGATGGAAGAAGCAGTTTCCTTAACTATATTTTCGCTCTATCATCTTCCTTCACTTCCTCCGTGTCAATTTTCCGAATTTCTTCTGGCGTGCTGTTTTAATTAACTTCCTTCTCTACATTGAAAACATATTTAATTTCAGGTTAAAAAAAAATCGAAATACATGAATTACAAATTACTGATACCAAAACACTTGTTTCTCCCTGGTCAGAGTTCACTCACAAGCAAAGAAACTATAGAAAATAAAACAGGAGTAAATGTCACAATTGACAGACAAGACAATTAAGGCCTCTGGACACTTACGCCACAAAAAGTAAAAACCAATACTTTTGCCTATCCACAGCATCTCCTTACCTCTTCATCCATTACACCAAAAGACGAGTGAATCGCAGTGCGAGTGTGTACAACATGGATTTCCCCAAACTTGAAAAAAAATCCCTCGGTTTCCTATTTACAACATTTCCAAGATACAGTTCGTATTATCAGCTGACTTAGATACGATTTTATTCAAGTTTGTATTTTTGAAACACCTTTCGAGATTTCATCAGAAATATTAAAAAAATCAAGAAGTTTTACATTAATATTTTTGTCCTGATCAAGAGAATTCAAAAACCTTAATACGATTTCATGTCTCCAGTTCCAGTTAGAAATGACAAATTCAATGTAATTTATCTCATTTTCTAATTTTATATTAACCCAAGGAGCAAGAATAAGTTTAGAAAACTTCACATTTTAGTCTGCTGCATAACTTTTTTTTTTTTTTTTTTAATAAAAACTAGTGTAATCCATGAGTATAAATCTTCAGTTTGGTATTATAGAATGGTACGAAAACTAACACTCCTCGATGCCAATGTATAATCCTTTTTATTTATCTAAAGAAATCTGTCGCTAAAGAGGTTGCAGCTCTTGAAAGTGCTTTTATGTTTTGTTGTCTGTTCATGCTCTGAAACTGACATTCTTTCATTACCAGGAATTGAAATCACACTACTACTACTACAAAACCTGGCGTAACAGGCCTATAGGACCTGAGCATACCCCCAACGCCATCTGTCCGGGTGACGGCTGTGTGGTCAGCACAGCGCATACCTAACTACGAACAGGCGCATCAGGGGCTTACCAGACCGTGTGTGGCCGTCACGTCTTTATTTACGTGACTCCCCAATTTGCCTCACGACGCTGGGTGGACGCCGAAAAGTGGGACTCCAGCCGGGAATTGAACCCGGGACCACACGGACATGAGTCCAACGCCCTAGAAATCACACTACTGAATATAGAAAATAACACTGACGTTTCTTCCCCGTCTACTTCACATAGATAAGGGAATACTAGTTTCAATATCATCATTAAACTTACACTTCCTTTTTCTTAAACTGTTAAGATATAACATAGAACAATTCAAGGTCTTATAAGATTAAAATTTAAAACTACTACACACAGCAGAAACTAATTCGTTTGCGAAATTTCATAATCTTCTATAGTGGTCAGTGATAGGACAACAATCAGTGTAGAGTACCAACGCAAACTACGATTTGTGATTCTATTACGTATAGTCAATAAATAACGAGGCAGAGGATACCTCACGAGCATTATGGTATTGAGAAAGACGTTTAGCGCATGTTTCTTTCGCTAGATGACGTATGTGTTCCGAAACAAATGTGAAAAGGATGCTAGCCAAGCAGCAGCAGCGTCCATTTTGTTCAGTTTGAAAGCGACACCAGAACATCAGGTCTGTCGCATGACCATGCCTTTGCAATCGCTGCAGCGTTACAACGACGCTGAGGACAACTCTCTCAGCAGATATTACCAGTGACGAAAGCTGGTGCCACCACTTTGAGCCCGAGACCAAACGACAAAGTATTCAGTGGAAGCACACAACAGTTTCAAACGGACGACGAAGTCAAGGTGTGAGTGCGCAATTCGTTCAAACAGTAGCCGAAGGATTTCTACGAGCATGGCATTCTTCGGCTAGTATCACACTGGCATAAGTGCCTATAGCTCCTAATAATAACGAACTTCTTGTAACCAAATATTTTAATATCACTTTTTTATTTTCTTCGTCTATCACCCATGCAGGGAATTTTCGAGGATTCTGAGTAAAAACCCGGGATTCCTGTCACCCTAATTATGCATCCTGTGGGCAGGGTACGCACCTTTTATGCAAGATGATCATTTAAGCCCCCAACATATTGCCACCGTTTTTAATACTGGACATGTAAACATAATAAAAAAATTCCTTCCTGCAAAGACCGTGTCAGAGTGTGATAAAAAAAAAAAAATCACACGCTGACACGGTAAGTTTTAAAAGGTTAAATTTTGTATCCGGCTACCAGTTCATCAAGCTTAGAAACTACTGCTATCATAATCTGTGAACAATTTCGAGGATTATAGTCACTCAAGACGCTACATTAATCAAGAAATGGTAACCGTTTTCAGATATAAAAGTAAACACATCAAAACAGCAAAGTTCTTAAACTTCCAGTTACAGTAGCCTCGCGATTATCCGAGACTACCTCGGATACGAAAAATCTCTAATACGGAGATCTGGAATTAATGGGTTACAAAACCTGACGGTAACTAGCTGTATTATAATCAGTGTTTATTTAATATAGATTACAAAACAATGTATATAATTATAATAGTGAGATAAACAACAGATTTTGTTCGGCCTGTGCCAAAGTTGCCTAAAGACCTTTGTAAACAAAACAAGCGATGTGTGAAGTCAACAAGCCCGAAGTTTCGCAAAGGTGTACTACATCGATCGTGCGCAGTGGCTCGGTTACCCGCAAGTCTACCGTATTTTGTTACAAATTTACGAATTTCTTGGTTACTTCTCTCTCTCTCTCTCACACACACACACACAAATAAATCGTCCGCAGACATTTGCACATCTACGAGAGAACTTTAAATACCGAACATACTGGCCACTCAAAGACGATTTTGAAATTTCCTGTTCCTCGAATGTACAATACAAAACATTTATAAGTAAGTTATAATGACGGTTAAATTTAGCTCAATATTTAATAAGGAGACACACACATCATACTATATTGCTGTAGAAGACTAATATTAAAATTACTCTATTCTGAGGAAGTAAAAAAAAAAAAAAAAAAGTATTGAAGACAATAACTGTAACCGATGATAACTTAAAATGCAACTATTTAGTATCATACGTTATTAATATGAATGTGCCTTAGTTAAAATAGAAAAATGTAGTATGCGCAATATACTATATAAACAAATTAATATTCTTACAGCTTACCAGTCAGGTTGCTTTCCATATTCTTTACTGGTTTCGCTATTTAATTGGTGAACGGGTTTATTTTCTTGTCCAGAAGAGAAGCAAACCTCTCTCCTTGACTCTGCTATTATCTTTTTCTCGCTTCCAATTTCAGTTTTTCACGCGCTGCACGCTTTCCCTCCTTTGCGATCTCCACTTACATCCAGCTTCTCTTCATCAAATGATCATTGTAACGCCCGTGTGAATTTCTGGCTGCATGAACCATTTCTTTGCTGGTATCAACAGTTTCCAGTCCACCGCCGTACGCACACCATCACACACCTGCCTGATGTCGAGAAGGCTATCCTCTCTTTGGTCGTCAATAATACATTTGGGGATTGACGGAAAATCCTCTCTATCGATGTATTGCTGTGTGATATGAAATCGGGAAGCTCTTGTAAATTATCAGCACCAGACAAATCATGAAGTTAAAATATATCAAGGTGCTTCAGTGTAGGTTTTGCACTGGTTAAAGAATAGAGTGACAGCCGTCACAATACGAGGCTCGTATTCTCTCTTGATGTTATCTGCCTTGCTTCCTGTCAATCATCGCTTAGCTACCATTTCATCCCGACAAAACGTCGACGACTTTTCTGCTATTGTCAGGTTGTGAACGATAATAGCAGATCGAGACAGGAAATGACTTTAGCCAGTTCATAATTCAATCGCATCTGTCCATTATTTTGCTGCCCTACAATGGCTTCTCTGTATGCTTGTTGCAGGGTCAATTTGTCTAAGTCAGAAACTTTTGATACTTCGTATAGTCTTTCTTGTGACAGTCCACATGTTAAGCAGTAAGCAGATTGTTTGTATTACCTATGTCTATCTTCTCCATTGATCCTCCTGCCTTGTTAAGGACATCGCCTTTCACTATTCTCTCCAATAGAGTCTCTACGAGGAAAGTGAGTTCACCATAAAGGTACCCATGGGATGGCCATTTTGAAAGTTTGTGAGAAACAGTTTCACCAGTGAAGCTATAGATGAGAAAAATGTTAGTTTTGGTGCCAGCGTTTTGGTCTTTTTCTTCTTCTTCCAATTCTAAAACTGCTGGAGTCTGGTATCTATTTGTCAATTTCATATTCTATAAACGTTTCAAATGAGGCAACATTAGTAATCTAATGACCGTGATGTGACGTGGCCGCTCTCAACACATCCGTATCATGGGTGTAGTCCCAATTTGTGTCTACATGAAGTAAGAATACGAATTTCGGGAGGTGATTATTCATATCAAAATATGGGGAAAAGTTCTTTTGAAGATATTTCACCATCTGGGTAGATTCGGAGCTACAGGCGCTCAAATTTAGCGCGGAGGCATCGTTTTAAAATACAAACGGCGTAAAGCAGTCGGCTTAGCAAATCACAATCGAAGTTGCAGCCAAATAATGCATTTCAGTAATGTTCATGACTAAAAATATGATCGTGCACTTTAGGCCAAAGTACAAAAAGTTTAAATTTTGATTTGAACTTATAGTAAAGTCATACGATACTTTAAGAATCAAGACAATTTTCTTCTTTTCGTTTGGTTTTTTGTTAGTACCACATTTTAATCGAACAAAGATCAACTTTGTCGTAACGAAATTTCAATCACACTCAATCTAGGGAACTTGCAAAGTAAAATATCAGTCAGTGTCTAAAATTTCTACTCTACATGGTTATTTAACGCAGTTAAGTAATGAAATGCGCATAGCAGCTAATGTCACATTATAACTGTCAATACTTTTCCTAGTATGTACGCTTTTACCTTCGGTAAAAGTATGCCATAAAAAATAAACTTTTGATTACACAAATTCCCGGTTTCATGGTAAAATTCCCCGTCGAGTGGCCGTGACCAAATTATGAACATTGACATCAATACGCAGCAATTGAGATAAGTTCCGGCATTTAATAAGTTTAAACCTTCCACGCGTATTACAAGTCATGAAAGTGCTCCCCACGATATTTCCTTTTCCAGGTAAGAGCACCTGCTCATAAAACAGGAGAAAACAAGGAGTTTGAAAGTAACACTAGTACATACTGCAGTTCTTAACAGTTAGGTCCAAAGATGTTGGGAAACAATTTATTATTACTGTTATTAAAGTCATGGAGTTATATTATTGATGAGTTTTGAATTCAAAATACACGATCTAAATTCTCAATCCATATATTGCAATACTACTAATTTATAAACTTTACTGAAATGATTAATGTGGGAACTGTTCGGAACATTAGTAAGAAACACCAGCGATCTTAGCTTAATTAGAACTATTCACAAAAGAATCCCGACTTATGTCTTTCCACTTTCGCTCCCTACATTTCGAGAAAGTTTACTGTACGCATAAACAATACTAGAAAGAATTTACTATTTGAACTTAACACTAGAACTAGCCTTGAGTCAATTACTGTCACCCTGAAGTTTCTCTTATCGCTCTTACCATTTCCATGTACGAATTGTTATAATTAGTTCTCACTGATATTTTAAATGACAAACAAAGATATGCAAAACATGGAACTGGTTAAAATGAAGGAAAAGATACTACTTGTGCGAATGATAGTAGCCAGAAACCGAATGCTAGATGTGGAGATATCAGTCACCAGAGCGATGGTTGGCCCAGGTGATCTTAAAAGGTCACACAAGAAAGCATGACACGCATGTGAAAAGGAAAAATGGGTGTATAGGTATGTGGCAGCGGTCTAATACACAATATTGTGCCGACAATTATTAAATAATTGAGTAACATCAAGTGAATATCTCAGTACCTTGTTCCTGAAGGTAAGTTTTTAATATTAAATTATACTTGTGTCCTCCGTGCGTTCAACACGTGTTCATTGAATAAAATGAGGATTAGATGGGCGATCCCAAATACGGAAAGTACACACCAAAGGCGTAGGGGGCCTTACTATTCCAAGTCTATTGACTGAATATTAGAAAAATTTTAAATGAATCTCGACTATATACCAAGACGTGGAATAAGTCTAAAACAAGACTACTGACCTCACTGAAAAACAAAGGTAAACTGACCAACCTCATAGAAACGAAAGGGATGAAACAAAAGTTGATAACGATGCAGAGAAAATTTCGCTCTGTTCAACTCCTGTATTATGTAGTATAAAAAACAATTGAGGCGGTAGCCGGAAAATGTTCTTTTTTTTTACGAAAATGTTTAATTCGATGCACCATGTTAAAATCTACTTGTGTACGAACTTTGGTTTCAATATCTTGTAAACAGAGGACAGAGTAGTGAGTTGAAAGACAGCATACACATGACAATGACATGGAAATCAAACTTTTAATCACTCACTCTTTTCTCGAAATGTAAATTCTGTTCATGGGTAATTCTTTCAGGCTATCGCCTCAATTATTACCTGAAGTTATGTCAAGAAAACACTCAACTAGAATTATATAATCGATTCGGCGTGCAATAAGAAAAAGAAACTTCTTACATCGAAATACGACCGAGGGAACGGAATTGGTGTGTATTCGAAGAAGAGAAATTGACGCACCATTTGCATATTCATATTCTTAAATCAATAACAAATACCATTTCACTAATTGCAGAAACAAATTCTGCTACAAATTATGTATCCAAGAAGAGTACAAGTGGTGAAGTACACCACCATTTACTGTCTTTTTCGATTAAGAAACATTTTGCATGATAGCTTCCCTGAATAAAATAATAATCATAATAGTAATAATGATAATTTATTCAGAATGGTTGGAGTAAAGATCAATAATTAGCCTTCTTAAGTTGCTGACCCCACTCAACCCCCGTATCGATCTATTTTCGATCTTCACATTTTCATTTTTGCTATTTCAGATTGTAATTTACTACAGTCGATTTCTTGCTGTACTATACTTAAAATTTTCGAAATAAATAAAACCAAATCATTCACATTTTATACTGCATTATGTACTCGTTGAAGATTTCATTTAACCTTGAACTGGTGGACTGTTGCATTGAAGTTACGTATCCACTCATCACCACCGAGTACTTTACTTTTGCGACAAGTTATGAGCTGCCGCAAATTGAACAAAATTAAACAAACTAAATAAAATAGGTCGACGGGGATTTAAATCTGGGTCGGCAAATTAAAAAGTATTAACGATTACTCCAACGAAATCTTGTAAGTAAAAAAATATAACAACTAGTACTAATATTAGCGTAAACTTTGTATATGCAAATAATTAACATGCTAACTTTAATTCTGATAAAAATATTTCTTACCTGCACAGCGCCTGGGGTAGCGAGGAAATAATCGGTCCATAACCCTGAGCATTGTCATACAATTCAAACAATGGAGCAGCTACTAGCTTGTAATTTTTGGGAACAGCAAATAACGCTATAAAAGAAGTGAGAATAAAATTAACTGCTAAAAATACCGTTTACGCAGTTATGCGTCATGATTCTATTTTACACACAGTAAAACTAATGGTCCTTTGAACAATATGCATAAATCAAATATGTTATTATATAAATCTGTGATTATCTCAATGTTACATGTAAGTGTTATTATTGCAGCTCTTACACAAACACCACCACGAAAACTGTAAGTAATACACTGTTCAAGAAGAATTGGGGAAGGAATTAACCTAGAAGCTTCTTCAGGCCCACACAAATTTTTAATTATGCAATCTTCGTGTTTATGTTCATGTATATATGTGCACGTAAGTAAAATTACTTAAAAGTGTTCAATATAAACCTTCTTTAAACAATCAATGTGCACTTGAAGAAGCTCCTAGGTTAAGGATTGAAAAGCCTTGCGTATTGAAGTACCGAATTTGCCGAGGTCAGAATTACAAGTACACCCTTCCATTCTATCTGGAAGTATTTCTATTTCCTCTGTAGTTTTATTAATATGTAAGAACAAATAATGCTTTTTGACATTCATCATGGGACTTTTCCAAGAAAATTGAAACAAGCATTCCAATTTACTTATTCTTCTTGGATATTTGGCACATCCCCCCTCCCCGCAATGATTATACAAAATACCAGGCGTAAAGAAATGTATTTTCAGTATAATTCGTAATAATTTTGTAACTTCAGTGCTAACAAATCAATCAATAAGTAGCACGCACAAACAAAACATTCATGTAATGCAAATATGCTAAATCAGTTATTAAATACTGAAGAATGTGTGAACATCATTTTTATTTTCAAAAAAAGTTTCAAGAACACTGTAAAAAGCGTAGTAGATAGTACAGAAATTTACAGTGCACACTAATTTTCTAAATTTACAAATAAGTGAAAGGTAGTTTTGTTTCTTTTCATTTGATATTCTCAGTCTGATGTTCTGTGAACAACTTGTGTAAAAACTGGTTCTTTAAGGGCATAAATTTGCACTATTCCAACTTTTAATTTTTATGACATTTCTCTTCCATTGTTTTAAGTAAGTGGATGCAAAGCATTAGAATACAATGCTCTCAGTATTACTGTTCTTAATATGTCACCAAATAAAAGCTTTAAAAGAACAATATTCAGGATTTTTCATTAGAGTTTTACATTTCCGAAAAATATTGCAGCACAAAATTAATCGCAATTTCACGTAAAGCATGCACGCATACAGAATCCTATATAATGAATACAATCTGAAATATCCTATAAACTTTAGGATATATCCATCGAGGAAAGAATTTGGCCTTGCAGAATGTATTATTATACAAAATACAAGACTATATAACAACATTTTTTGTACTTGGAGATTAAAACATTGTAAATTAATACTATACATACTTATACAGTAGTCTTCAGTTGCGATTACACTATCACGAAGCGCTTTTAGGTGTCACCCATGAGAACATCTTCAAGTGTCGACACACACAAAAGTGTTTTATACAAGAACTTGTTTACATGTTTGTTGCTGTACTATAACCTACTGTCTGGAAGTTTGTATTTTGCTGTTTTCAAGTGTGGTCAGATCATGTATTTTATTTAAAGGGATATCGGTAAGCCTTGAATTGAATTAGGCCCTCAAAAAAGAAAGAATACTAGGTACGTTATGTAAATAATTTTCAGATATATTGTGAATAGAATTTATGAAAAGATAGAATACAGTAAAAAGCTCGTTGTTCTGTATTAGTAAATAATAACAATAATAATAAAAACTTTACAGAAATCCATTTTTAAACAATACGTATTAGAATGTAAAAAATAATGTTGTGTATGCATGATTAAAAGAAAAGTATAGGGCATACAGTCACTTTATAAATTCTTCAATTGGCGTGCCCCATACTTTTCTTTTTAGTCATCCATAAAAATGATATTTTCCATATCAAAGCTATGCTTTTATTAACTCAAAATAAAATAAAATAATATCTGAGCAAAGCAAATACGAAGAAAATTTACGTGGCGAGGACCGTATCATATGCTTACCTTTACACGGTACACATCATCATCGCTGCCATCGTATCTTCTAACTGAATGGCGATAAAAAACGCAAACGCTACTAGTTTCGCTAAATTATTCATTGGCTTCCTCGGGTGCAAAAGGAAGGTTAAAAGGTGAAGGGGATAAAAGAAGCCATCCTCAGATATGGTCTTTGCCAGTATGCTTGGCAGGTGTAAACGAAAATGGAGGTCCCGGGCGGAAACCAGGAAGGTGCAATGTTGCCAGATGCTAAAACAGAAGGATATATATGAACAACTGTATGTATGGTTGTGTATGGGAAATTATGTGTATAAATGTTTTATTATTGTTCTAAAAAAGAAAAAAAGAAATACAGAAAAATTTTAAAAAATGTGTTGTAGTTTTAATTCATTTTTTTGTCAAACCATGGCTTATTTTAACATGCCTTGATCTAAATTTAATGCTTTTTTTTTCTTTTTTTTTAAATAAGGATGCTTTCACAAACCATTCGTTCTTTATGGGAATCTGATTTGTACAATATCTTGGCATCTGTTATTTCATGTGTGGTAGTTTTAAGGTGTTGTGGGATTTTCATTCTTTTTAGCATCTCTGATGTGTTCCGTGACCCTGGTGTTGAGGTTCCTTTTGGTCATTCCGATATACACGTCCTTGCACTGGCAAAAGAGCTGGTAAACTCCACAACCTGTGTTTTCTGGAACATAGATAGTAACTTTTAAACTGTGTGAAATTTTTATTTAATGTTTTTGGAGGTTTTAGGGTGGGTTTCAACTTATTTTTAATATAAACTGTTTTCAGCCTATCGGTAACAGGTTGGCACAAAGGCAAATCTATCCATGATTTCTCCTTTTCAGTTTTTGTTTTTCTGCTTTTATATTATTTCGATTTTGCGCGTTGGTACTATTTAAACTGTGTGTGTGTGAATAGGCTGAAAACAGTTTATATTAAAAATAAGTTGAAACCCGCCCTTAAACCTCCAAAAACATTAAATAAAAATTTCACACAGTTTAAAAGTTACTATGTGCCAAAATATACAGGTTGTGGAGTTTACCAGATCACTTGCCAGTGCAAGGACGCGTATATCGGAATGATCAAAAGGAACCTCAACACCAGGGTTACGGAACATATCAGAGATACTAAAAAGAATGAAAATCCCACATATGGCCTCTCAAAACACCTTAAAACTACCACACATGAAATAACAGATGCCAAGATATTGTACAAATCAGACGAATGGTTTATAAAATCATCCTTATTTAAAAAAAAACAACCTGCATTAAATTTAGATCAAGGCATGTTAAATAAATCATGGTCTGACATAATAAAGAAAATGAATTAAAACTACAACACACTTTTTTTAATTTTTTCTGTATTTCTTTTTTACAACAATAATAAAAAACATATTTATACACGATTTCCAATACACAACCATACCTGTTCATAGATATCCTTCTGTTTTAGCATCTGGCAACAGCTTTCCATTTCGCAATATACTATGGCAACATTGTACCTACCTGGTTTCCGCCCGGGACCTCCATTTTCGTTTACACCTGCCAAGCATACTGGCAAAGACTATCTGAGGACGGCTTCTTTTATCCCCTTCACCTTTCTTTTGCATCCGAGGAAGCCAATGAATAATTTGGCGAAACTAGTAGTGTTTGCGTTTTTTTTATCGCCATTCAGTTAGAAGATACGATAGCAGCGAGGATGATGTACCTTGTTAAAGGTAAGCATATAAATCAAATATGTTTTATTTAAAAACTAAAACGCATCTGTGTCTGATGAAGCAAAGTTGTAAGTTGGCAAAACCGTTACACGTTTTTCGTTTTTAAATAAAACGTATTTGCTTTGCTCAGCTATTATTTTATTTTATCTTGAATCCATAAACAAAATTATTTTTTACTCTTTAGTACGAATTGTTTAAGGAAAGTATGTCTTTAAAAAAATTCGTTTTTTAATTATTTCGGTGTACGGATAAGGTTTCTCAAACTAATATCTTTTTTTACCCACATCCTAAAATGTTCTGCAACCACTCAAGCACAAGATCGTTGCAGGCTACTTTATGATAAAGAAGTTCATATTTTAAAAAAATTATTAAAATATGCTTTTAAAATATATGGAAAAATATGAAAGTAACAATGAAATATTGTATTGTCACCCGACTTACGTCACTGTGCAAAATTTCAGGACAATACGAACCATTGTGAACTTAATAAAAGAATGTAAAAAATGAGTTAGGTCGTGCGCTACATTCTCATAAGTTAGTACGATTTCCATATACCTATTTTACGTGATTTTATATCAAGTGCCAGTGAGATGCATTTTATTGCTTATGGAAACAATATGCACTTACGCTGGCATGAAATATATCAAGTACGGTGCTTCTCACTTGCGTTCTATATACAATCACAATCCGCAGGAACATTTTTCTGCTTTGGTTCTAAATGTCGCTGAACAATATATAAGAGCCAATTCTTCCCTAATAGCCCAATGTTTTGTATGAAGCAGTGATTTTTGGCGTAACCTTAGAGGTAAAAGTGGAACAGGTGGGAGATTAGGAGGAGGAACGGTTCGCCGCCAAGTTCTGAATTGATAAAAACGGGATTTTTTTTTGTATACCGCCATGATGTCATTGAATTCTACGGTTAGAAACCGAGAACTGCTTCGCGAAAACCTGTAGATAATACACTAGTCATCGCAAATGAGGACTACACTATAGCATTAATTTACGGGATCCAGATTCGCTTACCTTTGGCTGACCTGATGTTTCTCGTTAAACATGTACACAAAAATCAATTTTCAATATTATTTTCGCGCAACCAGACGAACGCTTCATCAGTTGGTTTAAAAAGTGTGCAAAAGGAAACTTAGGACTAAACAGTACATATAACCTTGTCATGTGCATTTATTTTGCAGGAGAATAAGGCGGCTGTCCACGTCAGATGCAGAAAGAAGGAAGTGCCAGATTCTGTCCGATGGAATTCGTCCTCTTAAAATGAAAGAAACCAAAAAACCTATATAAAATAGTCCCTGCTATGTAAAATAAAGCAAAGTTATGGCTATGGCTATGGCTATGTAGACGGGGGCATATACAGGGTGATTTCTTTAAAGCTCATGGATTTCATTTGGTTCTAGAATTTGTAAATGAAGTCCGATTTTTATGCGGTTTGTGGCAAATAAACAAGGAAGGATGGGAGATTTATGGGACTATGTTTACCGGGTTAAATTCATCCCGGGTAGGGAATGTAATCCCAGGATCCCGCCCGTTTTCATAGTCCCGAAATCCCGGGATTAGAGACTTCATAGTCCCAGGATTTCGGGACTAGAAAATCATATTCAAGATTATTGCATTTACCCATTTCAAATATAAAGGGTCATATAAAAAGTCTCTGCGGTTTTTTGGTACATTTTTGAACAAAAAATTTCTTTATTGAAAATCAGTTTTAATCAAGTACATATTAACCATTATTATCTACGACCTTTTGCCATTTTTTGGGTAGCTTCATAATTCCATCGGCGTGGAACTTCTTTGTTTTTGGTCGAAAAACTTGGCCAAGTGATTTTCAGCGGCGCTTCGGTCGGCCATTTTTTTTTACCATCAAGAGAGTTTTGCAGAGACCGAAACAAATGGTAGTCAGATGGTGCAAGGTCCGGGCTATACGGTGGATGCATCAAAACTTCCCAACCAAGTTTCGTCAATTTGTTTCGAGTCATCGAAGATGTGTGTGGCCGCGCATTGTCATGATGGAACACAACTCCCTTTCTGTTGGCCAATTCTGGATTGCTTCGTTCAAACGGTCGAGTTGTGCACAGTACGTCCATTATGAGCTGCTACAACCTGACGAAACCATTGATTCGGTCCTGTACTGTGCACAACTCGACCGTTTGAACGAAGCAATCCAGAAAAAGCGACCAGAATTGGCCAACAGAAAGGGAGTTGTGTTCCATCATGACAATGCACGGCCACACACATCTTCGATGACTCGAAACAAATTGACGGAACTTGGTTGGGAAGTTTTGATGCATCCACCGTATAGCCCGGACCTTGCACCGTCTGACTACCATTTGTTTTGGTCTCTGCAAAACTCTCTTGATGGTAAAAAATTGGCCGACCGAAGCGCCGCTGAAAATCACTTGGCCAAGTTTTTCGACCAAAAACAAAGAAGTTCTACGCCGATGGAATTATGAAGCTACCCAAAAAATGGCAAAAGGTCATAGATAATAATGGTTAATATGTACTTGATTAAAACTGATTTTCAATAAAGAAATTTTTTGTTCAAAAATGTACCAAGAAACCGCGGAGACTTTTTATATGACCCTTATATTTCTACTGCAGTAACTGCTATTTTTTTTAATAACAATTATCATATCGATCACTTTCCCTTGATACTGTATGCGTATTATTCAAGCTGGTCAACTAACTGCTGATAAGGAAATTTACAATAATTCGGTTTCATAAATAGATGTTTAAATCGCGGGATTTTCTAACTGAAAGATTTCCTTTTTATTACTCTAAAACTGTTGACTTTGCCACACTTGGCCTTACAAGAATAAAATTATTTCGAAATTATTTATGTTGGTTCATATGTTTGTTACGAGAAAATACAATCATTTTCATTGTACGCATGTATTTGTTAATTCCAAAAAAAAAAAAAAAAAAAAAAAAGAAATGTAAGAAAATTTGTATTTTTAAATTTTAATAAGGTTGCTCGTACATTGTTTAAGTGCATTCTTCTTCCTGATGAGATTCTCCCCTCTCCGTTCTAATTATTTTTCATTGGACGTGCATAACCATTTTTCATCTGTCCATGCGTCACATATAAACTCTGTTTTGTAAGTACGCTGCGGTAAAAGCGAAAGAAGAGACAGAAAAATAAATTATATTTAGCTTGAAAAATCGGGATCCCGATCCCGGGATTGGAGAACCCAGTCCCGAAATCCCGGGATTGTAAAATCCATTCGGGATTACATTCCCTAATCCCGGGTAATATCGCCCACGCCTCAAAAACAGCAAATATTCACCAATGTACCTTACGCCTTGATGCGGTGTGGACGTTGAGTTTCCTCCTGTAGATGGTAACCTTGTCAAGGTCAACAAGAATAAGGACATTACGCCGTTGTATTGTATTAATTATTGTGCTGTAAAGTTGTGAGTACAGTTCTGTGCTATAGCGTTATTGCGCTCAGGAGACAGTGAGAATGGTGTACTCTTTGCAGGAACGTGTGTTTATCGTTACAAGTTTTTGGAAAACTGATTCTGTTGTTGCAACGCAAAGGGTATTTAGAAACAAATTTGCCTCACATTCTGCCCCAGACAGGAACACAATATTGTCGCTAGTGAAGAAATTGGAAGGAACAGGATCGCTTCTGAGTGAGACAGGGAAGCATCGGACCCCGCGGGCGGGTGTTGTGGAAGATATCCGTGCTCGACTCCTGAGGTCGCCGACGAAACCTCTCCGTCGTTTGTCACAAGGAACCGGCTATAGCTATTCAAGATGTCAAAAGGCAGCGAAAACTGCACAACTGCGACCGTACAAAATTACAGCTGTTCAAGAATTGAAGGATCCAGATCAAGATAAACGTGTTGCTTGCTGTAATTGGTTTTTAATGTTCATTGTGCGTAATCCTGATGTTCTGAAAATAACGTGGTTTACTGATGAAGCCTGGTTTCATCTTTGTGGGTATATTAATTCTCAGAATACACGGTTATGGGCAGCAGATAATCCACATCGTCTAATGGAAATTCCGCTGCACTCACGCAAAGTTGGGGTATGGTGCGCTGTCTCAGCATCACGTACAGTGGGACCATTCTTCTATGAAACACAGAACACAGAGCGGTACAAGGCAATTTTCATGGAATTTGTTGAAAGGTTGGACGACATTGAACTCACACAGGGTTATTATCAACAGGATGGTGCAACATGCCACACATGACAATATGGCCTTGATTGAAAGTTTCTTTGAGAATAGGGTAATTTCAAAGGGATTGTGGCCTTCCGAGGTCTCCGAACTTGTCTACACCTGACTTCTTTCTGTGGGTTTTCCTAAAGGGACGTGTACAAAAACCACCCTACATCCCTTGAAATGTTGAAGCAGAACATTACCACTGAAATTGCGAACATAAGCGAAGAAACATTACGTCTGACAGCCCTTAATATGGAACGACCTGTTCAACTTTATCTACAGGAAGGAGGCGGACATTTTCAGCATCTTCTCTAAAATTAAGATGTTATGTCTTCTTTGTGCCATAAATTTTATGTTTATGAGTGATAACACAGACTGCATATTTATTCTGCAATTCCGCTTCAAATAAATCCAAAACCTCATTCCAATTGTAAGGTACACTGGTGAATATTAGCGGTTATTGTTGAAGCGTGGGCGATATTACCCGGGATGAATTTAAACCGGTAAACATAGTCCCATCCTTCCTTGTTCATTTGCCACAAACCGAATAAAAATCGGACTTCACTTACAAATTCTAGAACCAATGAAATACATGATCTTTAAAAAAATCACCCTGTATATATATTGACTGTCTCTTCAAACTTCGCTCTCTTCCTCTGTACTTGAAAAAATTTGAATACACGAAATATAGTAACTTTTTTGTGTACATGTGAATGTGTGTGATCTAATGCGAAACAAGCTGTAAGTATTATCCTTTTTTCTCCTTCATTTGTCTTAAATTTACCTATATATATATATATATATATAACACGTCTGGTCAGCGTGGGAGCAGTAGACCACCTCCTCCCTCCGGGAAAGGCCCCATCCAGTAGTGGATTGAATATGGCTGTGTATTATTATTATTATATATATATATCAAAAGAAACAAGAGAGGAGAGAAGTTAGTGGAATTCTCAGAAGCCAACAGACTGTTGATTTCCAATACATTTGTCAAGAAACCGCCCCAGAGGAAGTGGACATGGAAAGGCCCAAATGGGACCAAAAACGAAAT
>JAGDQP010002965.1:73172-98613 GCA_022664845.1 Lepisma saccharinum
TCAAGGCATCGAAAGTGCATACATCAAGTTACTGCGAACCATTTACTCGACTGCCACTTCTGTCATTAGGCTGCATCAAGACAGTGAAAAATTCAAAGTTGGAAAAGGGGTAAGGCAAGGAGATTCAATTTCTCCAAAACTGTTTTGTGCGGTCCTGGAGAGAGTGTTCCAGAATTTAAACTGGGATGAAGTTGGAATTAAAATTAATGGCGAATATCTTCATCATCTACGGTTCGCTGATGATATAGTCCTGTTTGCTTCAAGTGCAGAAGAACTACAAACCAGAATGGAAGAAGTGAGTAACGAGAGTTCGAAAATAGACCTTAAAATGAACTTAAGTAAAAAGTAATGTACAACCAACATGCTGCAAAGAAGGAAGTGAAGATTAACGGAGAGACAATAGGCATAGTTGATGAGTATGTTTACCTAGGCCAGCTTAAAACATCGAATGCAAAGTTGACTGATGAAATAAACTGAAGATGTAAAATGGCGTGGAGTTCTTTTGGAGACTACACTATATTTTCAAAAGCAAACTTCCAATGTGTCTGAAGCGTAAAGTTTATAATCAGTGTGTGTTACCTGTAATGATGTACGGGTGCGAAACTTGGACATTGAATGCGCAAACGACTCAAAGATTGAGAGTCACACAAAGAGCAATGGAGGTGCATACTAGGAATAACCAGGAGGGACAGGAAGACAAATGAATGGATTCGCGCACAAACAAAAGTAGAGGATGTAATCAAGACTGCGAAGATGATGAAGTAGAGATGGGCCGGTCACATAGCTAGACGAACAGATGGAAGGTGGACGACAAATGTACTACAGTGGATTCCTAGAGAAAAGAAACGACCGAGACGACGCCCAAATGTAAGATGGGTAGATGAAATCAAGCATTTTTCAGGAGCTACATGGATGAGGATATCAGCAGACCGAGATATGTGGAAAGAAAAGGGGAAGGCCTTCATCCAGCAGTGGACAGAAAACGGCTGAATATGATGATGATGATGATATAGTGAATAGACAATTGAAACACGTGGTGTAGTTATATATATATGGAGCTCCTGCATAGCCTAGTCGGTAGCGCGCTCGACTTCAGTGCGAGCGGTCCCGGGTTCGATTCCCGGGGGGGTTCTCAAAAATTTCGGTGTTGACCCAGCATCGTGAGGACAATTGGGGAGCTGCTGTGAATAAAAGACAGTGGCGATCACAGTGAGAGCTTCGGCTCTCCTCTCCCAACCCGTCTGGTCAGCGTGGGAGCAGTAGACCAACTCCTCCCTTCGGGGAGAGGCCTCATCCACTAGTGGATTGAATATGGCTGTGATTTATTATTATTATATATATATATATATATATATGAGAGAGAGGTTGTTTTTATTTATGGATTATTTCATGACAAGTCATCCAATTTTAGAAAAATTGGTTGGTTCATCATTTTACGAAATTTTTATTTTTCGTGTGTGGGTCAGAACAACTTTTGAAGAAAAATGTTACGCCCTTATTTCTCCCGGGGCGACCAGGTTTCCAATATGGCGGGTGGTGCTTTTTACTCCCGTAGACACGTACGGAAATCTAAATATTTCCAAAACCATAAGAGCTAGAGAGCTGAAACAAAAACCGTTGTGTAGCTCCTGAAGTGTACTTTACTTTAAAGATATGGAAACACCTATCTTTAAAAAAAAAAAGCCACAAAATTAGTAACGAATGGTATAAAAGTTGCAATTTTGGTTGTTTGTCGAGCACAAACAAAGCTTCCTTGACACCAAATTTCAGGTTTGTTCATGAGGACCCATCAGATATATTTAAGCTAGAAATCTGCCATTTCTCGACAAACGGCCATGTTCGTAATTCCTCGAAAAAAGGGGGTGAAATTTAACCCAACTATCTTTTGTATACAGACACTTAGTTGGTAGGTCTAAACATTACAAATGATTGCAGCCTAATATTGAACTGGTTCACAGAAAAAATGGTGGTCTTTGTGAAGATACCACATTTGTTATGGTAAAAGTCCGTAAGTTTTGAGTTATAAAGTATCATTCCTAGCACACGAAAACTGAGAGAATCATATTACAATTCCCATCAGCCTGAGTAATAGTCGTCAAGTATGTTCGTCAAAAAGTATGGCCGCCGAAATAAATTAGTGGAGGAAAAAATAAAGTTTCTAAGGACCTCGCTTGGTGAGGGACATTGATCGACTGACTTTAGTATGTTAAGAGTTAAACAAGATTTGGTTACTTTTATTTAAATAAAACGCACCAACCAGTATTTGTTTTACACTATTTCAGATACACTGTATTTACACACTTTCAGTTACACTTATTTTAGAATTTTATTTTCCTTTCACTGGCCCCTTTCCCCTTTACAAAGCCATGACCTTGCTTGTATTTTACAGTGAATGTTTCTTATAGCTTCTTTCGTTTCATTTTAAGAGAAACGAATTTCATCGGACAGAATCTAATACTTCCTCCTTCGTATAGAGAGGTGGATAGCCGCCATATTCTCCCACACAATACACACAGTTGACAAGGCTGTACTGCTCAATCCTAAATTTCGTTTCACACTCACTACCAGACTTTCAAACCAACTGATGAAGCGTACGTCTGTTTGCAAGAAAATATTGGAAATAGTGTTTCAAGTAATCTTAGTGCTTTTATCGTGTATATGTTTAACAAGGAACATGTGGTCAACCAAAGGTAAGTTACAATATCTAATTGGCACTTAAATACTAATATCTACCGTTTTTATTATTTAATAAATAAAATAATAAAATATTTACACAAAACAACACAATGACCAGCAATGTAAATGTCAATTACGATATTGTATTTTCGTGTTTACTTATTAACACATACTTCAGTTAGTAATGTAAGGTTCTTTTAAATATAAATACATTCCTTACAACAAATGCTTGTTAACACTTTAATATATTATTATATGATAGCAAGTATGGCCTAAGCCTGAGACGCTAAGAGGTCATAAATAAATTCAATTCACAATGAAAGCGAGTACGCACTGCAGGTAAGTTTAATTATATATCAAATGAACCCCATTTTAAAAAGTAAAACTGAAATCGTTGAGGAAGGAATCGTACAGACTAACTTAATCCTCTGTAAATCCAACTTGGATATTTTAAGAGGTTCAAAGACAACAACGTATTAAATGGGCTGCCGGATAATGCAGCAATATGGTCTGTCTGTACAATTCTACTCTACTGCTTTTGGGTACACTTTAAGGGACAACCGTGTACAAATATATATATATATCAATCTTATACTTTGTGAACACGTGCACTTCGTTTTCTTCCTCTACACTTGAAAATGTGCAACAGTGTTCACGAAATATCGTAGTGACTTTTAGAAATGGGAATGTGTGCGTGACCTAATACGAAACTATATAAGTTGTATTTTCCTTCATTCTTCTCATAAATTTACCTTATATATATACATATATAAAGATCAAGATGAAGAGTTCGCATTTCAACCAATGCGAGTGAATGTAAATAGTACTATATCGCTTGATAAGTTAATAGTACTATATCGCTTGATAAGTTGTCAGTTTTATTAATATTTGCTTCCTACATGCAAACAAACTTATTTTTCTTAGCAAGTCGCGAGTTTCTTAGATGTGGAAAAGAAATGAATTCGTACATACTAATTAACAACTAGATAAACTAATTAAATAGGCAAACTCTTCATTAGTTTAATTAAGATTATCACAATGTTGACAATAGTAGCTTAATAGTTTCTAAGGTCCTCTTGTTCATGGGTTTCAAATTAGATATTGATGTGTCATTGCACACTGCATTTCAACAACAGTTCGGATTTTAAAAAAAAATGTTTATCATATCATTACATACATCAATAGGAAATCTCCCCTAAAAGCTCACCTCAATCTTCAGGTTACAAAAAAAGCACAGCTTAATACTTTAAAACGAAGACCTGATTAAATTTAAGCTAACGAACAGATTCCTTATTACATTCAGAAATGGAAAACTACGTTGTTTACATTTTGTTAGACTTTTCCTTAACGAGCTTCTAACAAAACGTAGTCTTTGAACCACCGAACACTATACGGAATTCATATGGACTCGATTTTCACTACTCTCATACCCTATATAGACTTAAGTGGCAGATCCAGGCTAAGCCCGTTCCAAATTGGAGGGATGACTTCCCTCGGCTAGTTGCCTTTCGGGGATAGGGACAGGTAAGACTTACAAGGAGAGTACATTAATTGTAAAATTTATTTACGATTCATAATTTATTGTAATTAAAGCTCATCACCTGAGTGTTAATTTGATAAAGCACTAAGATGCGGTTCTTAGCCGTTGCCGACAAAATCCCCTTTGAAATATTCGATGTAGGTCATATGGAGTTTTTCGAAGTTCATGATGTTTCGAATTCCATATCCGGGAAACTCATGAACGTTTTGTACAAGGACTTCTTGCATGATGCTTTGAAACTATACGTATAAAAAGACAAATTTCTCCTGATCGACTCTTGGAGTGGGCAAACGAACCCGGGGTTGTACGATGAAATGCTTCAGGAGGATGAGAAGTTATCAACGTGCCCTGTGAAGGTCGTACCTTCAAAGTGCACTCCCCTCGTCCAATCGTGCGACGTTTACTTCCCTGCAGGTATAAAATTTGACCAAACGCCTTCAAAATAGTGATTATTTAATCGAGCGAGAGCGTGAGCTCAACACCAGAGAAGATTGTATAAATGTTCAATCGATGTCCACCACCGATTACAGTTGTCTTCTCAGATTTTTTCCGATAAGATACGCGTGGTTTGCATCAAAACTGACGGATGATAGAACAATTCTTGTGAATGTATAAATCAGGTGAGTTTCCCAACAGGTACCTTAATCTGCAGTTGTTTATCCTCAAATTCGGTGTTCCCACACTTACATTCCATATTTATACGAAGTAGTTAACAAAACTACCTCTATACGAACTTTCAGTTTCAGGCCTAGCCTTGCCCAATGTCCTCTCGGTAAAACAGCAACCACGACCCAAAATTTCAGTAACGTTCTAAGACGCGCCCTCCCCCCCACAAAATCGAAGTGCGTCTTAAACTCAAGTTTTTGCAAGTTTATGCCTACATTTTCGGTAATCCCCAGTTCAAGGTAGAAAATGATTGGGTTTTGCCGATAGCTGCTATCGGCCTTAGTTACGATTCTATAAAGAATGTGTACTTCGACATTGAACAATAATAAATTCGATGTTAAGAACAAAATTTGGGGATTTATTTCCCATACAGATGCAATATATTACACAGTTCCTGAAAATATGGTTAAATATTTGCATCAGTATTTACCATATTACGCGAGTTTACGCTATTCTTTAAATTTAGTCCCCCCCCCCCCGTTCTTCAATTTTAAGGATCAATACAGTAGTTTTCGTTTTATATTAGACGGCGGTTTTTTTTATTTGTTTTCGCCAACAAATATTTCGGGTGCATCTTACATTCGCGTAAATACGGTAAACGTTGTTACTCCTTTTCCCAACCATCTCACCTCGTAACTCCTGTGGGGGAAATCACAAACTATACATGCAAAACTACACGTTAATTGCACATAAAACCAACCATACAACAGTAAAATCTGCAAGGCGATAAACTCCCCTTTCAGTTTTCCATTGCGAGAAGTGACAAGGGGGGAAAAAAACCCTCTGCAAATGTGGTGTTACTCAACCGGACGAAGTGGGGCCACGGGTGGCTCAGTTGATAGAGCGCTCACCTCTGGTGCTAGGGGTAATCGTATCGATCCCTGCTCATGCCATGTGGGCTTTGTGGTGGACAAACACCGTGTGCGTGAGTTTTCTTGGGGTGCTCCCGTTTCCTCCCACTTTCTTCATTCCACCAATTCATCCCATCATCACCCTTACAGCCTGAGCCATAGTTGCCTCAAGGCCTTAAAATAAAATAAATTCAATTCAACCGGACGAAGATACGAGTCTCTCTCCACATTCTGGGGACAAGATTTTTCTTGTTTAGGCCAAATTTATATTAGATTCAAAATGGAAATAGCATTATCATTTTAAACATATCAGGCCACAATCCCCATTCAATAATAAAAGTCACGGATTTGAAATTTATAAGACATCATGCAATAAATAATACAAATGCATAGGATTTCGTCCCTTAGGAACAAATACCGCGTAACTGACAAAATGTAAATTTAAAAGGACACGATACTTTCAGTCGTTCATATGGCTCTATCCAAAGCCCCCATTTCCGCACGACCATTCATAGAACGATTTTACTTGACACAGTTAGAAATAAAAATGTTATAAATGTTCAATATACTCACACAGACGCCAAATTGGGTTGGAATATTCTGCTTCTTTTGGTTACAGATATATTTTATGATGAAAGGTTGTTTGACCGATTTCAACTCAAAGGTGGACAGGAATGAACATTTTAGACCTACTACAGGCAAATCAAGACTTCACGAAAAGAGTAACAACAATGGAGAAAGACGGAACTGTCGCGATTTCAAAAAACCTACTAAAAAAAAAAAGCACATACTTGAACACAAATATACATGGAAACTCCGGATGGCAAAAAACACAACCAGAGGAAACACGTATTAGTAGATAGACCAAGGCATGCCAACATAATGGACTTAAGGCTTACAGTGGAGAACAAGGTGACACCGATCATCAGTCCGTGATCACATGAGAGAAGTTATAAATCGCGAACAGGGAAAGTAAAGGATCAACACAAGTGAAATTCGAAGTTAAACTACTAGATAATCTGAGCGTAAAAGCAAAGTACCAACTTAGCCCACTCGAGTAATATTCAAGATCATATTACTATCAGTTCAATCATCCTCCTGAGCTGCAGTGAATTTATTTACAAAATCGTGGACTCCTTGTGAACTGTAGTGGACATATGGCTAAATATTCAAAGTTCCACAACATTCAGGTGTTGTTTTGAAGGAAATACTCCATTATTTCAATTGAAACAAGCTGCGATGTTGCAGAGAACGCAATGACGTGTTCTAAATTCATCTTATTGGTCTAGAAGACGACAAAAGGAGTAAGTAGAAAAAAAAGTTCTATTGCCAATGAACTACATAATTATTATACTTTAAACCTATACTTCTGCGTGTACAAGTTGCCCCTAGCTACCTACGATACTGATATAAAAAGTTTGATGTATTGACAATGAACGAAGGTCTACAAGGAATACATACATAAAATCGACCAAGGTCTGTTGAGCCCTGAAGGAAAAAAAAACTAGAGGAAAATTATAATTTAAAAAAAAATCACCCTATGAAGTTTATACATATTTTTGTTTCATTATGATTACAACACGGGCTCTCATTTCCCTACTAAATTTATGATACAATCCGTGTAGTGAAGCACATCAGAAACTTAGCTATAGTATTTTGGATAACAAGTGAATGAATATTTCTAAAAATAAGCCATTCTGCTGAGGCATCTAGTAACCCTTATTATTCATAAAATAATAACTACAAGCATACGGGACCCACATCCGAAGTAAGAGTTTTTAAAAGTGGAAATATTTTTTACAAACTGAATGTTCTATTTATCCTCTAATTTCTCCATATATTTCTATGATTACGTAGACCATACTTTTATCATCTCATTCTGTGGTCTATTACAATTTCAACAAGACCTCATTCATTATTCTGTGACAAGTAGACCCTGAGTTGCATTCATTTAAACACAACCCTGAAACAACATCCAAAAACGTTCATGGCCGAGGGATTACAAGCTTTGCGGTACAAGCGGATTACGTTAGATATAATCCTTCTCTCAAAGGATTCGCTTTAATTCTGCAACCTTTGCAATACTGTTTTACGCTCCACAGAAGTCAGTGTTATAGTAACAATAGTCGACGGACATAATGTGAGTTTTACCAGCTACAACTCATAATTTATTCTGTTTAACGCAATACAACATGCTTTTTGTTACCTGAAGAGGAGCTTTTTCTCTTGGAAAATTTAACACAAAGTATGAGTATCTGTATAAAGGCAGGTATCTTTTTCTCCAGCGCTCAGTTGCACATTATACCAACAATACCTAATTTAGTCCTTCGGACATTTTGGAAGAAGATTTATAATTGTAAATAAACTGATGAGCAACGCCGCAGGAGCTCACTGCTTTATTAAATCCAGAACTATTAGTTAAATTTTACTACTGTTCTTTTAATACAGTCATACACACGTCCTCCTGGCATAGTGTAGCTTACATGTAAACACCACAGTACGACGTTCACTAACAAATTTCGTACACTAATATTTTAAGCCTATCCTTTAAGAAAATGTCTAATTACAAGCATAGTTATTTTCTTCCTACATTTAACTAAACGCTATATTCCAATTATAGTTTTCTTGGCCTTCACACAATCGCTCTAATTTCGCTTAACATTCTTCTTTCAGTGCGAATACAAATTATTTGAACGTGAAAAACAAATTATACATACAGAAACAAACGGACAGGAAGAAAAACGAATTCTAATTTGAACAAGTACAGAAATGTTACAAGATCTTAATAACAGAATATGAAGTACAACTAAAAATGCGCACTTCATTCCGCGTTGTACATAAACAAAGGATTTCTTCATTACGCTTACTCTATTTGTAACAGAATCCAATGACACTAATCCATATATATGAATTAGAAAAATCTTTAACTCTTCGATACATGTCCGACAGGAATGTCCAACTTGAGAACCACGTCTTATATTTTCTATTCTATGCAGTACAGAATGAAATGCGCACACTACATAAGATATGAACATATTTCGGAATAAATTTCTAATGTAAATCTAATTACATAAACAGAGAAACGCTTATAGCACTATCCTACCCTTTTCAGCCAGCTGTACGAGAAAAAGCTTCTTATGTTCTTTAGGCTTAGTGATGTGAGGAGGGATATAGGGGTACTGTGGCGGTTCGAAATTTGGCCTCCACCAATTTCCTATCGTATCCTCAACGATCCATTCCTGTTTTACTCCATCCTGTCTCCCGAGAGTCTGCAAACAAGCAATATCACATCCATAACGCTTAACACAATTGTCAAATAATTTAAAGATTCAACGATGAACATGTGCAGATAACAAATTACAAGATTTACAAAGAACACCAAAAACAGCAGTGCAATTAGTTTCATACCAGACTTGGGAATATCAAACAGAAGTGTTGTTTAAATTCACCAGCGGCTTTGCTCGAGTAAATGCAAATTTACTAAAAATCACGCATTCACTTATTTTACACAGCACGACCGGAACAAAAGTTAATCGTGGACAGTTTCCCTGCACAAAATGATAACCAAGCAAGAATACGATACATCAAGAAAATTCTCTAAACATACATAAAAAATATTTCCTTTTTTCTCCACTGATGGAATCAAAGAACACTAGAATGCTTTTGTTTTAGTACGTGAAAACTGATAATATTTGTATAATTTCAAGACTGCCATAATAAGAGTCCGTAAATAAGTATGAAAGTCACTTCATGATATCGCCAAATCAAATCAAACAGAAAAAACAGACTTGTTTTCTACCACACACACACTCTGTTCACCTCTCACAAATGCCAATTAATCAAACTACTTTTAAAAAAAATCCAGTTGACAAACGAAACGACCTATACATGAGTACTGAATTCTATTTTAAAAATACCAATCATAACAAATGTTCCCTAAAAAACTGAAAAATGATGTATAAAGATCACTCAAAAACAACGCCTTTCAAGATTAGTTCAACAATCGAGGTAATTCTCAGTATTATGCAATTATGAAACAAAGACACTTACTTCATTTAATGGAAGTTTTTTTTTAATCACATACAGAAATTCTATTTCCTTGTCAATGCAATCACAAGGGCAGATGTGAAACGAACATAATATGAAGATAAAAATGTATTAATGAAGTAAACAACATAGGTAATTGCCCTTGATGTAAGTTATTGTCAGCAATATGGTTGAGAAAACAAGTAATATTATATCTACAATACAGGGAATTATATTTTCATTAATCGGATTATGAACACCTCTGAAAGCAAACGCTGATAATGTTTTAGCATGTAAGAAAAAGAGTGCGAAATTCATCCGGACTGAAGCTTACGCATATTCTGGAACTCTTTGATTTACCTTCGATATTTGCATTCAATGAGCTGGCTCGGCGGGCACGTGTTCGGCTATAGGTTCTAAGCTCAGAATTGGAAACTTCCCTGTCACAGGGGAATGCCAGGTTTGTGTCTTGATTTACTGCCAAGACTGATTTCCCATTTCCCTTTATTTACCACAAGCCACAATACCGAGATTAAGTCAAGGAAGAAAAACAATAGCTTGTTGTAAATACTAAAATATAGTACAGCTCATTTCCAGGTTTGTCAAATTCCTCTTTGGTTTAATTTCACGTGCATTTTTACACGTAAAATACTTTTGGGAAATAAAGGAACTCCTAAAACTAAAACCATCTACTTTAGTAATTGCCAATTACGTTCTATCCAGACAATCTTAAATATTTTACGCCTCAACTTTCAAAGTATAAACTGAACCGGTGGTTAGGGTCTAAGCCTGCAACAATCTAATGATTTAAGGCCTTCGGCGAGAATTCCCTGATAATAAGGTAACAAAGTATATATATATATATATATATATATATATATTAGGACCGCCCCGCTGGTCTAGTGGTTACCGTTGTTGACTGCTAATCATGGGGTCCCGGTTCGATTCCCGGCTCTGCCAAGGGATTTTTTTGTCAAAGTGAGAGGGTCTGGAAGGGTGCCCACCCAGCATCGTAATGCAATTGGGGAGCTGATGTGAACAAAAGACAGTTTCGATCACAGCTTAGACCTTCGGCTCTCATCTCCCAACACGTCTGGTCGGTGTGGGAGCAGTAGAATAATTCCTCCCACCGGGAGATGCCTTATCCAGCAGTGGATTGAATATGGCTGTGAAATATATATGTATGACTTGTGCCTGATAAAAGAGGAAACCTCAGTCAGGATAGCCAGCAGGAGGATTGGAACCTGCGTGTCTTCCCAGGGCCGATCAGAAAGGGAGGCGTTAAACGTGTAGAAATATCCAAGCTGGTCTTCTAAAAATTTCTGTGGCAAGTGTCGCGAACATTTCGTATGTTGCTTACTACGACTGTTTAATGTGATTTTCCTGAGACACACGGACACTGGTCATCTCTTCCAATCGTGTTACCTGAATGATGATTTGATTATTCAAGTTAAGAGACCAATCAAATTTTGGGAAGTTCTGGATCACGATAAAATAAGCACAAGAACCACTTACATTTCTGAAACGCAAGTAACAAAAACTATTCCCAAGTCTAGTGTCTACCAAGACAAACTCTTTAACATCCTTTTAGCGCTGAATACATTTTTTTACATCCATAAAATAAAACTAATTCAATCTACATCCACGTAATCACTGACGTAGAAAAAACAATCCATTACAAAGAATCTGTTCACAGTAACTGCGAAAGTATTCAGACATTTAAAAAATAAAACAACAGTAACTGCATTTAGCGGTTAGACTCTAGTAAGTAAAAGTGTTTGAACACAAAAATCTCTTAAGAAACAATTACAGAAGTACATCATCATAAGGTGAAGTTTTTTGATTTCTCCAATGTTTCACATATTCAAACTAAAACAATACAGAATGTAAATACCTTACACAGAATTACCATGTGCAGTAATATCCTATTTTCCATTAGCAGCCTTCCCTCACTATTTTTTTTAATGTAATTTAAAGTCAAAATTCATTTATCAGTGCTCTTAATGTCACACAAACAGGTAGCAAACGTTTATTTCTTTTTTTTCTATTGATTTTTAATACGTTTTACTGAGATCGTGAAATCTCCATTAAAACTTTTATTCTCAGATAACTAGCAACATCTTATGTTCTAACTGTACTGAAAGCGATATTACTGCACAAACATCAATTACATATCACATCATGATCAGAAATACATCATAGAAATACAAGAATACACTTTGTGTAAAAAGTTCAACATGAAAAAAAAATGTGTTAACAAGAACTCTCCTCAACTACAGTCTTCTTACACACATTAAAAAGACATATTCCAAAGACAATAACAAGCTGCAAACAATTAGAACAATTATATTCGATATCACCTATAACAAAAGAAAAGGTTAATGGCTGTTGCACAATACAAAATGCAACATTTAAAACAATTGTAGTGAACATACCAGCATTCATTTCTGGCAATTTTCACTAAACTGATTCATTAATATGTCTATATGCCGAATTTTATTAAGACAAAATCATTATAAAAAAAAAAACAACTTGAATTTAGTTGTAAAAACAACTGAATCTTAAGACAATTCTTAGATATTTCTGTTGTCTCTACAGAACAATTTGCAAGTTCCTTGATTTGTAACTTTGTTTAAATAATTAGAAAAACATTCTTAAGAATCCGCATTAATATACAGTAAATGGAGTTCTCGTATTACATACAAAGTATCTACCATTGGGTTATATTTCGTTATTATATACAAATAAATACCAAGAGAAGGTAAAAGAAAGCATACCTCTGTCAAAAGTCTTTTCAGTCCTTCTACTTCATCTTCGCCTGGATTCAGTTCACCACCGGGCCTACCAAGGAAAACTGTTATTAACCTTTGATTCATTTCGTACAATAATTAAATGTAAATTAAGACTGTACCATACTTAAATTACGGCCTTTAGGTCTATCGTTAACTCTCGTAACATTGCAGAGTAATGTGCAATAAAACTCACATGCACGTTACGTACGAGCCTAGGTTTCCATTATCTTTTAAAACTGCTTTAAAAAAAACTTTAGAAAGGGTTTGCACTATAAATTAAATACGATGTGACCCTAATATATTTCACTATACTACTTTAAATGGTGGTAGCTTCCTCATGGGATAGATAGAAGTGGATAAAGAAGTGTAAGAATTAGAAAAAAGAATATCAGTTTCTTTAGAAACATATTTGTGTTAAAAAATATAAATGCTGTCAGCTAAGGACGCGAAGTTTTCTTCGGGGAGAAGTACGAAAATACCCCCCCAAGGTAAACCTGCGTAATTGAATTTTCTCGCGTACGGGGAACTATAATTGTAAAATATTCTACATTTACATAAGGTGTACTCCTCTAATTCAGGTGATGATTTTTCCCACTAATTACACGGAGCACTTTTTGATCTCATACCTGAGATCTTTATAGGCCGTTAGACAACTTTCGTTAAAAATATGTATATCATGTACATAGCTAATAACGAAATGTTTACAAAAAACTTGTTTTTAATGTTCTAGAGTCTACATGTTCCGGAATTAGTATTAAGCTGTTTACAAGTGGAATATTTAATCTTTTGAAAAATTACAAAACATATTTTGTCAACTGTCTGAAATTATCCTTATATGAATTCAAATTTGATTTGCCATGTTGTGTGTAATATCCACGCGACTGAAATACTAGAAATGTAGGTTGATATATATATAATCTATATTCATGGTGGCGGGAGAGGCACTAAGAGCACACACAAATCTCCAGTTGCAGAAATATGATAAATCTATTTAACGTTTTCGAAGTAAACACACTTGGTCTTCGAAAGAATACGAACCAAGAAATTATGTTAGAAGATAAGAGTGACAGGAGAAGTGGAAAAATTGATAGGTAGAAAGGAAAACCAAAGTTAAACCATAACGTATAGAACTGAAACTCTTCAAGCTCATGCCATTTAAAAAGAATTGCAGGTGGAAAAACCACGGAACAGTGGCGTTTGAATGTGTTTGGGCTGCAAGCTGAACGGGGAATACACGTGTTCACACACGAAATGAATAACTTGGCAGCTGTGTTAAACTCATAGTTTCTTCTAGAAACTTTAAGGAAAAATTCTTAGTCATAACAAGTATTAATCGATAATGAATACTTTAAGTTTAGAAGTAAAACATTCGCATTGGAACGAGCTATTAAGTCTGCCTGTGTTACAACAAAAAGTACATCGGAAGTGGCAGGTGGTTTTTACTTTGTTCTTAGAGCGAGACCACGCGCAACAAAAATCTAGAAATCTCCGCAAATCTATAGAAAAAGTACTCTTACTTACTTTATGGCTTACGGAACTCGCAAGTTCATCCCCGCAGTATCAAACGTTCGCCATAGGATTCTATCCTGAGCAATATGAAGTCAGTTTTCATCACAAACACCTACTTCTCGAAGATCTCTTCTAATATTATCCTCCCAACATCGTCTCTGTCTTCCCAACGGTCTCGTTCCATTCAAGAAAAAATATTGTTGATCCTGGCCTAATCTTAAACAAAATATATCAAGCGATTGGATAGTACATCATTAATTTGATTTTAAATTTATTTATGGCCATTAGGCAACTGTGGGTCAGGTCGGTATAGTGTACGGGAGAAGATGTTTAAGGGCAATGTAAAGCCAAATCTCCGACAAGAGATGGCAGCGCTATCTCCGTATATGTCTAATGTATTTTTATCGTTGCACGAAATTTCAATGCTGCTCCTACAAATTCAAGCCGAGAGTTCAAACTTTCACAGAAGAAAGTTTTTAACCAATTCAAGAGTTCTATCCGTGCCGATTTTTCATTTTCTTTCTTGTTCATAGTTGAAATCGTTTCGTTGTTGTGCCTATAACAATGAAGTTCTTTCAACAATAAACAAGAAAGAAAATGAAAAATCGACACGGATAGAACTCTTGAATTGGTTAAGAACTTTCTTCCCTGAAAGTTTGAACTCTCTAGGAATTTGTAGTAGCAGCATAGAAATTTCGTGCAACGATAAAAATTCATTAGACATATAGGGAGATGGGTGCTGCCATCTCTCAGGATGGGCGGCTGCTTAGATCGTTCCCAGGACCTTCCGACTGCTAAGCCAACGGTATATCACAATGTAACATGTAACAAGCTATCTCATTCGATATCCCTCTAAAATTACGTAATGTCTTCAGTGATCAACAGTCTACAAAGACAATTTGACAGTGGTCAACGGGAGGAACTATTAACAAGAATCCAAGATTTTGGTGTAAAAGTGGGACTTCCTACCTAAATATATTCGCCAGATGAATTATTTAAGCTTCTGCAGTTCCAGGATAGACCAGCAATAAAGACTGGATCATCACATGTACTGAGGGGTGATATATTTTTCGGGTGTCTAGATACTTAGTCCAAAATTCCAAACGTTGGATTACGTTGTAGTAGTTTCTCTCACGTTAAGCAATACTAAACTATTCTTTCGTTATATTCGATGCAGATACTTCTTACAAATAAAGACAAGGTCATCCAATACGGCAAAGAAAATTAATAAGCTGCCCAAAGTGACTTCATCCTCTGGAATAAATACAATTACTATTAAAAAAAAAATAGATAGATATGTTGTAAACTCCTCCTCTGTGTGTTTTGTATATACTTTCACATCCCTCAAGAGGATATATTAGCCACGCTGAAATCCTCCCATATTGTAATTTTGAGAAAGTTCCAACTAGCAGTTTGAGCACTACAACTATTATTATTGTTGTTCCTAGTAGCAATTTTCGTGAAATTACACACATATAGAAAACTAGCATGATGAGGCTAGCGTGTCTGAGTGAATATCTAAGACATAAATGAACATAGAATCAAAACTAGGCCCAAAGCTGCACGCAGCACGAGGAATACGCACTTGGGTACAGCGCAAATCTGCACCAGCGCTGCCTAGTGGCGGAACCAGTGAATTACAAGAGAAGTCTCACTTGTTAGTTATACACGCTATGGTTAAACACCAAGATAATTACTGGATTTTAACAGACTGTGCAAAGTGTTACCGATAACTAATACAATGTTAATAATGTGAATCAGTGCCATTAAAATATAAATCTAATCTAGTGTGATATTTGAGGTAAAATTGTACAGGAATTAAGTGAATATTATTAAAGTTAACAAGAACAATAAATGCATATTTTCTTTATAAAAGAAAACTGTGTGACAAAACAACTAAGGGACACTTCCAAATATGTGACAAATGATGCTTGAAATAAATCTGGTGTTCTAATGTACGACGTACAAAGAAAAAAAAAGTTCATAAATATTTACTTATTTTTTTTTAAATTCCACCATGACCCAGTCCAAGCATCTTGTACATTATTGGTATTTCACAAGTATATATTAAAAAAAATAATTCCTTTAAAATACAGGATTTTAACACATGGAAAAAGCTGTGGGAATCGAACTCACGGCGCCGGCGCAAGTGCTCTTGCCAACTGTGGACAGGTTCAGCTCATAATTTTCCCTGACTATCCCTCATAAATTATAGATTTCCCAGAGTTTTTCAGATTTTTAAAATTCCATGGGAATTCCAGGTTGGTAGACACCCTGAGATACATTTGATTGAAATCTTACAAAATTCGATGAGTCATCGTCAAGCAATAGCAACAACAGAACAGTAAGTAAATATAGATCCATTTATAAGAAGTCTCCGCGCACAAGTACCCTTTCCACATACCCCAGTACTCCCAATCCCCCCAGGAAAACCTCTCAACCCTCCTCACCTGGCTACAGATATTTTTACAACAAACATGGTTCCTAACTAAAAGGATAGTCCTCCTCCAATTCTACACATTTTTATCAATGTTTGTACTTTATAGTTTCCTTCCCTTCCTTGGTATTACGTATCTACTGTTTTAATACTCTCTGAGGAAGCAACCACATTTTAATAGTGTAACCTGTTAGGTATTTAATCGATATTACAAACCACTTCTGGGGCTAAAAGGAAAAAAACAAGTATAAAATATATATTTTGTAGCCCCTGTGCAATAACGACTATTTTTAGTCGAATACTCTCAGTTGACCTATCATACGTTAAGACCGGATTTGGTTGCTTGCATCCCTGGTACAACGTTAGGCTCACCAAGGAACTTTTCTAAAAAAAATTCACTCCGATTACATTTTGACATATCTGAGTGACTGCCTAAATCATAAAATAATATTACTTTCCTGGTAAAAGTTACTTTGAACACACACACAAAAGTTGTTAAGGTGCACCTTTAGCTTTAATTCAATACACAATCATTTAAACCTTAATAAATCTAAGAATAATAATTAGGGTCAGGCGTTCCATATAGCAGCCCTCGAAGAACAAAGGATGACTTAATAGTCTTTGTGTAGTTGCTATTGAAATGTAATAGAGCACACACAGATTTAAGAAAAGAAAAGGGACTACACACACGCAAAATATCTATGATTAAAAATAACAGCTTTACTTTATATTCAGTTTTCAACGTTCGAATTTTCTTCAACATTCCAGACTCAAACATTGAATTTATCTTCAAGGATCTACATCAATCATAACACATTTTTCCAAGTTAAGAACAATTCGCGAGTCCAGGGTAAAAAGATGACAGTACAGGTCAAAATCGACGATTTTCACAATCTACGATCTGTTAGATCGCACGAAAAGACGGGGAAAAGGAAATCCACAACAAAATCAGAGCGTGTTACAGTGTGTAGTTTTCTGTTCACTATAATCGCTTTTGCCCTGGACTGTTCAACTGAATTGCGAGCCACGTCACAACTGCAGTACTAAAACCATGCGTTTTAATACTGTCGACTATATCGTCAGTCGAGTACTTGTAGAATAGCTTTCTCATAGTAACATCAAGCATGAACTACATTGCTCAGACATAAATTAAGAAACAAGTCGACTTCAGGTAGCAGAAGGAAAATCAGCAATGCAGATGCAACTGAAGTGCCATATATAGTGATGAAAACACAAATCAAGCAACACTCTTGTATATAAAACAATGTTTCACTGACCTGCCCCACAAAATTGTTGTCAATTTTAAAGATGTAGAAGTCCGGTGCCAGGCACTAATAAGGAATATGCTCACCACGGGCAGCAATACTGCCTCACGACGACGTAGAATAATGTTAATAAAGAGTCAACCATCTCAATTTGTATTTGGGTTCATTGATGACGCAGGGTCCTTAGATCACCTTGCACGCTTCGTGGATGGGAACATGGCCAGCCACGCGTCGACCCAAAGCATCCCGTGCATATGCTTGACAGGATTAAGGGCCTGGTACGTCAGCAGCTAAGCCAGCCTTCAATCTTGATGTTCCTCCACGTACCGATCGTCTAGACGTGCTCTGCGGGGAGTGGCATTATCGTTTTGCAAAACTGAAATGAATCGATAATCTCTTTCACGCGCATAAAATCTAACATGATCAAGATGTCATTCCTATATCCCTAAGCTGTCATGTTTTGCACGTAGTACCGTGCGTGTTCAGAGAGATACAACCCCGTACACAAACGCCTGCCCTCCATCTCTCTCTCTCTTTAAATGCTGGTAGATGATTGGTCGTGTTCCTGCTCGCCACACCTGCCTTCGTCGAAAATCACTGTCCTGAGAAGGTCAGAGCTCATTACTGAAGAGTCCTGTACGCTCACTATAAACGCACCTTACTGTGCTTCTAGGGTAAGCGCACGCACAACACTGATCTCATCACACAGCCCACCTTCGTATAGCTGTCTGCAAACCGTACTTGTACAAACAGGTCGTTCGGTGGCAATATCTGCACACAGGAAGGTCCGATTTCTGCGCCCATAGATTATGAATGGTTGATGTTACACAAAGTAAGCCTCCACTGTACACAAGGTATTTTGTGTTGTCTAGCAAGCGTTTTTTAACCTGGACCACGAGAGGGGCTCTTGGAATTGCTCTCTCTAGTATTCTAAGTATTTTTCATGAGTAAATATAGTATAGTTAAAATATATTAACGTTAGAGCAATGACTGTAGTATCTTGTAGGGCAAAATAACCTTGGCCATAAGCAAGTAACAAACGCAATAATCCCAGGTAAATTGTGAGAATCGGAGCCGAAATCTTAAAACAGAGTTTGGCAAACTTGAAAATTAAAAACACACATTGTCTTCAGCGGTACCCGACAAAGAAAGAAAATTTATGTAAGGCATTCAACTTTTCGGGAAAACTAATATCCAAATACGGCATTAAAAATACAAGAAAATATTTATTCATGATTAACCACTTATGGAAGTTATTAGCCTATAATAAACGGATTCTCAAAGCTACTGGTACCTTCAGGAAGCATGAAATCCGTCCATTTGCTGTCCACAAAACAGTAGGTAACAAAAACATTGTTGGGAAAGTTCAGTTTGAACATACCTGACAACGTCTGCCCGTTTCTCTAATCTACGAATTGAAGGCTGGTCCGAACCTCAGCAACACTTAAGCTCAGAAAAAATAATCCAGGCAGACTATACCATCAAAAATTTCCTAAGGATTTGCGCCACACTAACGGTACATACAGGTACAACTACCAACTGCGTTAACGACCAACAGAAAACGGATCCAAGCAAACATATTAAGAATCTACATGGGGGAATCAAAAAAATACAACAGATCTATTTGCGTCCTAAAAGCTGGTGATTACTTATAATACAAAAACACCTGGCAAATGAAATTCCTGCGATTTAAAAAAAATGTTCTGAATAACAATTTACTACCCAACAACATATTTCCGGGAATGTATATATAATAACTTTCCAAATTTCTGGACTACCATTGACAATGACATAAGTAGGCCAGGAAAGAAAGGAAATAATAATGAAAGGAAGCGCCTCTCATTACACTATGGAACACTGCAAACCAATTACTTAAGGAGATTTAATGAAGGATTACATATTTACACGAAGCAAAAACATGCACCGGCCCTCTAAAAGCCAGATCGTTACCTAATCAAGGTACACTGTTAACAGTGGACATACGGTTAACCTGTGGACTCGCAAGTCCCAAATATTACAATCCAGAAACAGCAAAAGAAATAGATGAAAACTGACCAAAACTAGAAGAATAAATAACAGATTTACACAATTTCAGTCATATAGTGAACTCTAAAAGTTTAAGAATTTTTTTTAAAATAAATAAATAAATAAATATATATATATATATATATCCTGTATTCACAACCCACAAAATAGAAATTTACTGATGCTTTAGCCCAGGAACGACTTAACAATCCTCCGCAAGCCAAAGGGTGACCTTAATCGATTCCACGAATTAGGGTTTCGAAACATGCTCGTCAGATTTAACACGTAACAATCTTCAAGTATAGCAAAAATTACTTCAAACTTGATCCACAATTACCACTAGAACCATTTAAACTATTGAACAGTAAGACTAAGACAATAATAAAGTAATCGATTATTAGTCTATATATATATATATATGAATGTATTGAACAACAGAAAGCGACTACAAGTAAAGGAGTATTGAACTGAAGTCGCCGCAAAAGTAATTTACTTGGACAAAAATTTGGGCAGCAATGCATTAAGGAGCCGTCCGCTGCATCTAAGTATCTGCTTTCTTCTCTTTAAAAAATATGTAATTGTATATAAATAAAAATGTGCGTTTAGAAATCAGGGTTTGCCACGGTCTCCAACGAGGCATGGATGTAAACTGTGATAATTAGGGAGGTCACTAGGGTTATCAACACGAGGGTCTACGAACTCCTTAAAATCCCTGGCCGTCCGGTAAACGCTACCCTCTCGTTATCATCCTTCTTTAAAAGGTTTATCCTTTTCCTAGAAAAAGCAAGTCAACGATACAGGTGAAATACTGCTTGCAACAAAAGACATCTCATACAACCATGATTATGTTTACATTATCACATATTCAGTTCAAATTCGATTTTAAGAAATTGTAGCAACATTACTTTTCGCAGCTATACTTACAATTTAAAGAACGTCGTTCCCAATTGAAGTAAAAGTACATGTGGTAGGCCATGTTCGTGAACAAGTAATACACCTTCAACACTTCGCCTCATACCAATCTTCTCAAATTCTTCCCGCATCCTCTGAAATCTTGCTGGAACTGACGGATCCTTTTCAAACAGAGGTTCTTTGGTTCCGAAAGTGTAATTTGTAAGAGGATATCTAAAATAATAACAACAATAATAAGCCAATACCAGACAAACCTTTAAAAACATGCATTTTACAGCTACGTAATACATATTATTTTACCTATCACGAACAATATACATTTCGATGAGCGCGCCATGTTCTGACTAAAGCTTCAGATAATCACAACCAGAATGACCAGTTCTGCACATTAGTTCTTTGTTAATCCGGTACTATACATTCAAGTTTCTAACTACAATGCCCATCATTATCCCTTCAAAACATTCACCAACATATCGTTTACAATTAGTCACAGTAGAGAACATAGTAGGGTGTAAGAACAACTTAAGAAAAAACTATTTAAGGAGGCGTGTTGGTGAAAGTGTCTGGCTGCAGATATAAATGCTTACCACGCTTTAATGTCACTTACGCCCAATTAACAGACTTACTGTTTCTACCCAAAATAATAATATATTTGCAGGTGATATTTTTATCGAGTACTTGGTTCACATATCCGTATTATCATAATAGTATAAGAAACATTGTCACTAACTTTAACTGTAGTTATAGGTAACCGGGAATAATAACATAAAGACAAATATGAACTTTAACCTAACAAATAGCAACCAAAGTTGCACACTGAAACTAAAAGCCTAAAAATAAGGGAGAGAGAGCGAGAAAGAGAATACGTGAGTAGCTAGAACGGCTATAAGGTATTTTCAATATAGCCTGCAATTAGGGTACTACTTCCGCAATGTACTATCGGTAGATTAGGTTAGTTTATACACCTCAAACGTATAAGTTAGTAGACAAATTTACTCAGTACACTAACCATGATGCCCAAGAACAACGTACAGTGAGTATTGGTATACAAACACATTCATGTGTGGAACAACATCTTAAAGATTCCAGTGAAATTAAACGGATATCAGGAACAAAGATCTACAAACATTAGCTTAGGGTTAACTATAGTAGTGACGAACCAATTTTTAGTAATTTACAGGATGAATTGAGATAATTGTGTGATGTTTGAGTAATAGTGAGGAAAATAGTAATGTGGGAAACATTATAAGTGAATAGTAATATTGTTGTAGTGTGTTTTTAAGATGTTTTAGGACGCACTGCATGTTGTGGCGGAAGGAACTATTTTGCTTAGTTACAGTTATTGTCATATGGAAGGCGGTAAGGTAGCGTTGAAATAGCGAGACTTTGTTATGGTTATGACATTTCTTACGTTAGTGTCATTGAATTCGAATGGAAATGACGAGGGAAAGTGCATTTTGAAGGTTATTTAGCAGAGTATTTATGTACGAAAAGGAAAGGTCCCCGAAAGGATTGTACACGATATTCTAATGGAAATTGGGAGAGTTAACACGCCTGTGTACTGAAGGTAGGTGTGAATATGTGAAAATATATTTTGTAAAGATACATGACCGCCCCTAACATCCACGCTCATATGATCAGTAATTTAAGACAATTTACGAAAAATGCAAAGAAGGAATTATTAATAATAAATGTGAACATATAAAAATATATTTTGTAATGATACATGACCGCACCTAACCTCCACGTTCGTATGGTCATTAGTTTAAGATAATCTACGAAAAGTGCAAGAAAACAATTGCGTAAACCCCTCGCCTCTCATGAACACGTAATGTGTGTGTTTTAAGTGATTTTAAAATTGGTCCGTCACTACTATAGTAATGCCTTAGCTTAGATAGCTTTCCTAGTCAGGCAACAAACACTAAAGATGCGGATCTGTTAGTTAATTTTGCTAATGCTCACCCACAGTCTGATTTGGATCTACCCCAGTCTGAATTTAAGTCACAACAAGTTTCCTTTAGCCTTATTCGGCCTAATGATTTGCAAAAACAAAATGATACGAGGTTTATGATGCAAAATCTTTTGGGAGTCAATCAGTACAGAGAATTATGGACAAACTTCACAACAACCCTACGATGAATGACAATGATGACGCATTCTTTTTATGTCAAAATGTAGTAAAGAAACTAGAACGGAAAATGGAGATACAAGACTCAAAATAATTTAACTCCAAGGATGCATATTCTACTTTCACCACTATTAACATTCCATCTCATTATTATCATTACGAAGTTAACTTCATAATATTCATTTAACTGCGTATATATTCTCTATATTTAATATGATTACAAGGGGACCTGCGATCTAGAACCTTCCTCGTTAGTTTTAATTATGTAAACTCTTAATAACGTTATTTCAGGCCCTCTGTATGAACATCTACTTCAAAACTCTACCTTGCATTATAAACACTATCAAAATGAAAATATATTTCAATAAGTATAGACTAGAAAAATTATATTGTACACTGATGCCTTCTGTCTGTATTCTAACAGTGCTGGGGACGAGCCAAGCCAACTATGATCCTGAAATCGAAGCAGTTACAGGAAGCGAACTAGAATCACGGTTAATATACTTAAATCTCAGAACTTCGTATACGCCTTTTTCCTCACAAATTCTACCGTCATTATGTGAATACCTACACATTAGTATAAATGTACCTTTATAGTAACACAAACAGTAAGGTTACTTACATAGATATTAGAATTCAAATATTCAATACCAAAACCTGCGCAATGTTTACCGGCAAGCATGGCGATTGGCAACATGTTTCTATGCTGAGAACCTTTCTACATTACATACCTATCGAATGTATAAATTATAACTTACAAGTTTATGGTCCTGTTTAGCGTTATCGATTGATTTGGAACATATTTGGTTTCAACAAAAGGAGCTGTTTGTGACGCTCTTCGCGGCCATCCGCTTCCCTTTACTACAGTCGCCATTTTTCTGCTCAGTGCTCTACCTCTTCTTATTAACGCAAGGTATGTTCATGCTATGTCTCCTGTTATTCGCCAAAACGGGTTGTGCTTGAATAACAACGCCTGTCATTGGTTAAGTAACGTGTACATGTACTAATCGCCATTTTGCACCGTCAAATACGTGAAATAACGTGATATAAAGATTCTAATTCTGAAGAGGGTGATTTGAAGATTTTTCTGAGGTTCAAATTTCAAAATATAGTAAGTGGTGCGACTACTGTGAATGTTATAATTAAGTTACTGAAATGAAATGTTATAATGAATATTACATTAAACTTGCTTGGCTTTATGGTGCAAAAGCAGCAGCAACTTGGAATTTGTATTGTGCTGTAAATTTGTAATAATGTTCATTATATTGAAAAATCCATGAAAAGGGAGTATGAACAATAAATAAATATATATATATTCAGTATAATACTTTGGTTAATGACCCCCCACTTCAGGAATATATTTTCTTGTAAAGTATGTACATGTTTCTAGGTAGTGCAAGAGTACATGTCATGAATCACCCCCATTTTAACCAAGTAGAGAAGGGGTGAAATGTACCGCAAATCCAATTAATCATCAGACATGTCAACTGTCACGCTTGAGACGTATTCAAGCATCAACTCACGCAAGGAACCTCCAAACTAACGCATTTTGAGAAAAAGTGCAAGATTTAAAGCTCACGCTATAAAGTGCAAGTAAAAACGAAAAAAAAAAATGCTTTCTAGAGTGGTAGCATTCAAAAACATAGTGGTAGATGCATGGTATGGAGAAGAATTGTTGAACTGATCAGATCGTAAACTATTTCAATAACTTTAAAAACGATTAGTGTAGTTTAATGTTTCAAATAGGGCCTGCTCTGAAAACCGAAATTACTTATTACCGTACGCTGTGTGTGTACTTTTTGTGTACAGTACTTTCGTGATAATTAAGTCTGTCGTTGGGCATTTGTATAGTAGTGCCGGACCAAACCAAAATCACTAAAAACACGCACCTCGATGAAGATAGAAACGATTTTCCAGCAACGAATTTTAAAACACACAAGGCTCGACCCCAGCAATTTCTTAAGACCTCTTGGTATCAGTGTTGCAAACTATTTACTATTATTTTCAAATTATTAGTAGTAATAGTAGTAGTTTATTATTGCTATTAGTAGTAGTAATAGTATTACTAGTAGTACTAGTAATTTATTATTAGTAGTAGTAGTTTAGTAGTAGTAGCACTAGTAGTTTATTACTATTATTAGTAGTAGTAGTTTAGTAGTAGTAGCACTAGTAGTTTATTACTATTATTAGTAGTAGTACTAGAAATTTATTATTATTATTAGTAGTAGTACTAGTACTAGTAATCCATTAGTAGTAGTTCAGTAGTAGTACTAGTAGTTTAATAGCAGTATTAGTAGTAGTAGCACTAGAAGTTTATTATTAATAGTAGTAGTACTAGTATTAGTAATTTATTATTATTATTAGTAGTAGTACTAGTAGTTTATTATGATTCTTAGTAGTAGTAATAGTAGTAGAAAAGCAGCCCGTTTCGCCCAATTTCAGATTTTCAAATAACGTAAAAACCGGCAAGATTTTCAACGCCTGGGACGTTCTATTAATTTAATAACCGTTTCTGCTTGTCTATCCTAACAAGTGATCCCCAATGTTCAGAAAAAATATTTTTGTACCAACGAAACAGCTACCTGTTTCGCCTAATTTCAGATTAACTAATCAT
>JAGDQP010002966.1:0-30894 GCA_022664845.1 Lepisma saccharinum
AATTCATCCGCTAGGTAGCTCTTCCATAGACGTCATGGTAGAATATGACGTCTATGGCAGAGCTACCAAGCGGATGGATTCAAAATCGCGTGCTCTGAACAAAACCCCATTAGTTTTAGCGCAGCCAGAAATGGGGAAGCGTGATCACTGATAAGTCTATCTATTATGAGGTCTATGGTTCCACTCTGTATTAGTTTGTTTTCGTTGTTTTCTAATACAAGGTGACCAAAAACGTTTTTGCCGTTCTAGAGCAATGATACACAAAGAGCAATACAGTGGACGCTACGTACCTTTAGGTTTCGAAGTAATCTACATCAGCATCCAACACCTTTTGCCAACGTTCCTGCAGCTTCACAATATGATAAAAGTCTTTGGTCTTCAAGGCAAAGAAGTCTGTGAGTGCGTTCTGATGGTCTCCCTCATTGGCGCAAGGTCCGGTGAATATGGTGCATGGCACAGTCTCCCAGCCAAGTTGCTGAAGGGTCTCCCGGGTCCTGTTTGCCACATGTGGCTTGGCATTGTCGTGGAGGACCAGCACACCCTTGCGATTCACCAATGCCGGCTCCTTTTGCCGCAATGCACGGTGCACCCTTTGCAACTGCTGTGAGTAGAGGTCAGCAGTGCTGGTCTGACCTGGTGGAAGGAGCTCGTAATGCACCACTTGGCGACAAGTTAACCATACAGAGAGCATAACCTTTCGTGCGTGCAGAGGTGGTCTTGAGGTGTGAGGAACAGGGCCACGTGCCGACAACCAATGTCTGGTTCGCTTGGGAGTGTCATAGAGGACACACTTTTCATCAGTGAGCAAGCGATCAAATATGGGTGTGTTCAGGTGCAACGACACAGACTGTCACTCGTTGTTCCTTGTTGGCTGCCGACAATGTGTGGGGTACCCACTTGCTTAACCTGTATGACTTCCCTATCCCATGCAGGTAGCAGTCTTGACTGTTTCAGCGGAAACGTAGAACCTTTCTGCAAGTTCATCACACGTTAGACCACTGTCATCCTCGATGGCTGCTTTCAGGACCTCGTCATCCAACACATGTGGTCGTCCACTGCGAGGTTCATCAGCAAGGCTCACATCTCCCGAACGGAATTTCTGGAACCAGTGCCTGGTGTTGCGTTCGTTCACGGCATTCTCACCAAATGCCTGGCTGATGCGGCAGCTGACAGGCCCACTAACACACGCGAACAAACTGCTTCGATACCTCCATTTCTCTTTTATACTAGACGAGCTATGACTGCTGTGTGTGAGCACCGTTCCTGTATTACTGAAGGTCGATAGTCAGACTAACTCCCCATCGCTTGGCAGACACGTGCGTCTTTTCGTTTCCTCTATGTGAGCGCATGATTAAGGGGACTTCAAAAACGAGTTAGTTTGCTGCAGACCGTATTGATTAAGGTTTTCCCTCAGTTTCACATGGCGAATGTCAAGGTGCATTTGGAACAGGGTCCTGGCCTCTATCTCCTTATCCCAGACACACTCACTACCCCTACATCTTCAGTTTTTATTTGATTTTATAGTTTGTAACGTCGTAACAGCTGCATGTAATCGTGCCTAAGTTAAGGGGTTTCACCGTATCGGGACGGTCGTAAACCATAGTGCTGTTAACGCTTGTACTTCAGACACACACATATATACCACAAATACTTAAGTAATGTGTTTCTGTTCAATACACAAAATGAAAATTAAATAGTTCCTCAGTTGCTGGAAATGGAACAAGCTGACTTTGATATGCACTATCCAATTTTAGAATCAATTTAAAAAAGAAAATAGTTTCATTCGTAGCCAGTCTGTGTTGTGAAAAAGACAAAAGTGTGTCTTTAAAAAGTATTTTATATTGTTGTTTGCAACGAAGATTTGGTTCTTCTATGACGTACTTGTTAGTAATTACTGTGACGGATGATCTAATTCCTCTGACGATGATTATCTGTACCTTTCCAGAGAACAAAAGACTTCTGCAAGAGGCAAAATTAGCCCTGAAAAAATCAAAGCGAAAGGACTACTACAAGATTTTAGGAGTAGACAAGAATGCCACGGAAGATGAAATTAAGAAAGCATACAGGAAAAGAGCGTTAGTTCATCATCCAGGTATGTATTTTAAGCGTAGGCAATAGCTTGCGGTTGTGTGAGCAGTAAAATATTAAAGGCATTTTCGGAACGAGAAAACTTAAAAAGTGAATAAACAGTGGATTGAAATCTTCCGTGCGTCGAAAGATTTGAAAGTTTAAACATATTTCACTTAGCAATTACAGTAGACTCTCGTTTAACCGAATTTGATGGAACCAAGGGAGATCTGGTTAAACCGGAAACATAGTAATTTACATAGTGGAGTTTAGTATGGTACTACATGTCTAAAGAACAACTTTACTTTGAAGTATACTAAAAATATTTTCAAACATACGCCAACTACTGTAATATACAGTACACTTCACTTTACTGTATTTACAAAGAACTAAAAAAAAAAAGAAAAAACTCTGAAGTGTGTTTTAAAGTTGTACAGTTGCGTACTGTACACGTACAAATTAAATTTGTTCGTATATACTATACATAGAAATAAGAAAAGTCAAATTGTAAAATGGTACTGTACCGTAATTTCTTATTTTCTTCAAATCAAATATATAGTATCATAGACCAATAATACAGATTTGTACCGCTTTGCTATTTTCGACTCCGCTAAAAATAATGGGTTTTTGCTTAAGAGTATATGATTTTAAAGCCTGCCGTTTGGTGGCTACTAGTGGAAAGAACCAGCGACTGAAAGTGTCGCCAGAGTCCTCTACCGGCAGGCTTCAAAATCACATGCTCCTTAGTGTAGACCATACTAGGTAGGCAGGATAAGTCTATGATAGCATCGGGAAATTCCTAAAATCAAAATATTTTTTTTTTTACTGCGTTGAGATTCGTTTAAGAAAGAAGCTATATCCAACAAAAGATGGCAGCACTACCTCCGTATATGTCTAATGTATTTTCACTGTTACACGGAATTTCGTTGCTGCTCCTACAAATTCAAGCCTAGAGAGTTCTAACTTTCACGGAAGAGAGTTTATAACCAATTCAAGAGCATGACCGATGCCGATTTTTAATTTTCTTTTTAGTTGAATGTTAAATGAGCTTCATCGTTATAGGTTTCGATATTAACAACAATAATAAAGCGATTTCGCAATGACGGAAAACGAAAATAAAAAAATCGGCATCGGTCATGCTCTTGAATTGGTTGTGAACTTTCTTCCCTGTAAGTTTGAAATCTCTAGGCTTGAATTTGTAGGAGCAGCAACGAAATTTCATGCAACGATAAAAATACATTAGACATATATAGTGTTGTGAAAAAGTTTTTTTTTTCCTCTGTTTTTTCTGTTCTTTTTTACATCTTTATTATAAACGGAAAAACTATGAATTCGTACCCAAATATGCTTATATATAAATATACAGTACATTAATTTCTAATTGAAGTATTATTCAATGAAGATATCTATTTTTGATCATAATTACCGTCCGCAAAAATCCATTATCTCTAGCTCAAAATTCCGGGAAATAACCTGCTTCTATTCAGGGGGAGATATGTTTGGGTTTACTAGTACATTGTTTTTTAATTTGAATTTAATTTTAAGGCCTTTAGGCAACTTTGGCTTAGGTCGGATGGATGATGAGATGAATTGGTGAAATGAAGAAAGTGGGAGAAAACGGGAGAACCCGAGAAAATCCACATGCACGGTGTTTGTCCACCACAAAGCCCACATGGAATGACCAGGGATCCGAGAAACCCTAGCGCCAGAGGTGAGCGCTCTACCAATTGAACCACCACGACCCCACTAGTACATTGTGTTTCAATATTAAAACCCTACACATTGCCCCCTCATGCTCCGGACTCCAAGGCTCGCCCCATACTGTAAAAATATATACAGATAGAAACAGTGTACCAAAAACATTTTATGTTACATTCATATTTTAAGAGAGTTGCATAATTAATACTCCTGTTAACAAACAACTACATATACGTGTAGGCTTCTTCTAACGAGTCTGTTACAATAGTGCTCTGAGAAGTATTATTTCCAAGCATATCATAACGTAGCCACGTCGCGCGACTCCCCCCGCGGTTTTTTTGAAACTATAAGTATTATCGGCACGCAACAGTATGGGGGACATTTGAAAAATTGAATTTTAAAATAGGGTGGCAACGCTGACAACTTTTGTACTTGGGTAAAGGGAACAACCACAGCATATTTCAATTGTGTCGAATATGTATACTCCAAGCTTGGTACGGATACGTCGAACTGAATGGAAGAATAGTAAATATTTAATTTTTAAAATAGGTCAGCAGCACTGTCAACTGTGGGACCTGAAGTTCCTCTGATGCGTCCTATTACGTATATACAAAGTTTGGTCCTAAAGGCATTTCTATAAGTTGAATTTCAAAATGGGCTGGCAACACTTACAACTGGGGTGCTTGATGTCGGGGGCACCCAAAACTTTCTTCTATTGTGTTGAATGATATTTAGGCTAAGTTTGGGGCAGATACGGCATGGAAGAAGTTTTATTCAAAATGATTTTGTAAAAATTTACAACACTCGAAACAGGGAAACCCAGAAAATCTCTCATATACCAAAAGTATTTGTAATCTAGGGTTTAATTTGTTGTGTTTCTTCTCCATTACCTATATAAAAGTAATTCTTGCTTAAAGAGACGTTAGCAGTATTACAAATTATTGTTCTGAAAAGAAACCGAAGGTTCATATTTTTTTTTTTATTTACAACGTAGACATATACGGAGCTAGTGCTGTCATCTTTTGTTGGTGATCATTGCTTTAGATTATCCTTAAGGAGTATAAACTTACTAATCTGTTTCCATTTCAGCATCGTCAACTATGATACCGCATTTCAGCACAACCGCACGAGACGATAAGTCAAATGTCACTGTTGCCAGTTTGTTAAGGAGGAAAATTAACACTGTTTTATTTATTTTCTGTACTTCTCCGTGGAATATATATTTCAAAAAAGGAACTCAATATTTATGGAGCGTACCCACTTTCAAATTTTATTTTGGTTGCATTTTGAGAAGAAAGAATCTTTCAAACGTTGTAAGTTTTTGAAAATTGTATAAGTTGCCACTCAGTTTTGATTTTCCTCCTTCGCAGACTGGCAGGCAACACTGATTCCATTTCACTGGACTTATCGCTTCGTACGGTTGTCCTGCATAGTTGACGATGATAAAAAATGAAGCAGATTAGTAAGTTTATAGCCGTCTGCAGTTCCGTATTTTATCTTTTTTACTTACGCCAAAATCTTGTATCTTGAAAAAGAACCTGGAGCGGGCTCGAAAGCTTGGAGTTCGTTTTAATCCACTCAAGGAGTCATTATGGAACTAACATGTAAGTGGTAAATATAATATTAAGTTTATTTGTAAATAAACACTTAAAATTACCCCCCTCTTGTGTGATACTTGTAGATCGCCATGCTAATGCATCTGAATCTGAAAAGAAGGAGCAGGAACGGAAGTTCAAAGAAGTCGGTGAGGCGTATGGAATTTTGTCAGACCCAAAGAAGAAATCCCGATATGATAATGGACAAGACCTTGAGGATGGTGAAGGATTCCCAGGTAAAAGTTAGTGTTTATGTGTGTTCTCCGTAGAAGCAAGTGCTTGAGCAGAAGAGACGAGTAGTCCTTCTGTAGAAGTAGTGATAGTTTGAGGTATCTACCAGAGTTTTAAATTCGAAAATATGTTGATGTAGCTGAAAGCGTTCGGTTTTATGTCTCTTCATAGCAAAGCTATAGCTAAAGGAACCTTACATTCCCGCTCATAGTATCCGTCCATTCGTGTCCAGAAATTAAATCTCAGGAACTACAGGGTGTAGAGAGATTTGTGAGCTGTCGTTGGAAAGGTGTTGACTAGTTCAAGGCCGTCAGAACCTTCTGTAGTGGTGCAAAAGTTTGTGTTGTAAACACTATTTTTAAAAAAAAAAATAATTATTCAAATTGTTTCCAAAGGTTGATTGATTTAAATCAGATGATATTTTAAAAAAACTCGAATGTTTTAAATCAGATATGTATGGTAAATCGTAAGGATGCACAAAATTTCCGCTGCTAGGTACCAATAGGGCGACCGCGGCAGTAATGAACACGACGACTCCTGCGTGCTGTTAATAAGGGTGGCAACCATCTCCTTTAGTACCTGGGCTCATTCGTAGGGCTTTTAGAAGAATATGCCGGCTTTGTGGAAGGAGGAGAAAGTCAGCCACACATCTTCTCAATTGACTTTAAGTCCATGTACCTTGCTGACCACGTGTCTTCGGATATGGAGCTCTTTTAAGTTCCGTCGGACTAGACGTGTTCTGAAAACTGATACTGTAGTCGTGCAAACTGAATCCCTCGTCTCTTTCATATGCATAAAGTTCAGCATGATTCAAGATGTCAATATATCCTGTAATGTTTCCACGCTTCTTCCAAGCGAGATTCCACCCCTAACAAGCGCCTCCATATCCGTCTATGAATGTTCTGAAGGATGGTAATATATTCTTGCTTTACGCCAGATGCTTTGTCGGGCATCGAATTTGAATTTATTTTATGGCCTTTAGGCATCTCATCCCGAGATAAGGTGGCGAGCGGATGATGTTGGAAGGTAGTCAGCCAGTCTCTGGTTAGTAGGTACCATCCCGACATTTTCCTTGTGTGACTCACTGTACAAAGAGTCGACTTATCTTGAATATTGGCAAGCCATTGATCAAAGGTCCAATTCCTATGTTACCCCTTGTCAACGGACTCTTCTGTGCTGTTTGGTAAATAACACAAACAACACCGGTCTCTTGGCATGCACCCATCTTCGTGTGGTTATCTACGAAGCGTATTAGTTGATACAGGACGTCCGGTGGTAGTAAACATATCTGCATGCAGTTGGGTTCATGTGGTGGACCGGTTTCTTCGACTACAAGCGAATCGATCGGTCATCAATGAACCACTGGCGATCGATCTCCACTGCACTTGAGCCATTTGGTGGTCTGTGTTGAACGTGTTCAACCGCCTGCTGACCACCAAAGGACGGATATTGAGCCATCTAGCCTCGTTCGACTTGTTCTTTCTATATGTAGTATTTTCCCATATTTTATGCGCACCAGCTTTTTCTCCTTCCTCATTAATTTATGATGATCAGTAGATATCAATATTTTGCAGTACCCAGCCGCACACGGTAAAGAATTTCTGAATTTTGTGTGTGGCCTTTAGGCATCTTTGGCACATGCCGGAATAAGGATAGGATGGGGAAAGTAGCTGCCAAGACCTTGGTGAAGGTACAATCTGGACATTTGCCTGGTGAAACTAAACCTCAGTCAGGATGGTTAACCGAGGTGTTCAAACCCACATGCCTGCCCATTGCCAATCCGAAGTCCGCGATGTTACCGCCTGGACTACGAGGCATGGGGAACACAGGGTAAAGGATCGATAATACTGTAATACAAAATTCCGCACTTTTAATTTCATCTACTCTTATAATTGGGTTGAGAGATAGAAACCCAATGACATGAAATAAAAATCCAGGCATTTCTACTTTGTATCTAGTAACTGGTGAAGATAACCCTTAATTAATATATCGATGTCCCTAAGAACGCTGATAGGCTGAACGTAAATTCAGATTATAGGGATACGCTGTATATTCTCCATAATCGAGCAGAATTGCCGCAATTTGCTTATTCTCAAATATAATTAATTCTCTAAAGGTCAGAGGCCACTTGATGTCTAGGTGTAATACGTAGGTAGGTAATCCTTGTAGTAATCTTTTTTGCCTTGTGAAAAATTCTTTTCATAAATACTTTCTACCCTCATACGGAAGGCCTTCTCAGGCGAACAACGGTCCTTGCTTTTTTTTTTTTTCTAATGGATACGTGTATTTGAAAATGTAAGTGAATTTAGCAAATATTCAAGTTTCTGAAATTTTGTGCCGTAGAATTTAAATATCTTAAGGTTAATGTAAAGCAACGATCTCCCAACAAAAGATGGCAGCACTACCTCCGTATGTGGCTTAGTCTATCGTTGGACGAAATTTCAATGTTACTTCTACAACTTCAAGCCTAGAGAGTTCAAACTTTCAGGGAAGAAAGTTAATAACCATTTCAAGAGTCCAACCGGTGCGATTTTTAAATTTCTATTTTGTTATTGTCGAAGGTGGTTCATTGTTATATTCACAGCAATCAAGCTATTTCAACAGTGAACAAAAAGGTAATTATAAATCGGCATTCATGGAACTCTTGAATTGGTTATGAACTTTCTTCCCTGAAAGTTAGAACTCTCTAGGCTTGAATTTGTAGCAGCAGCATTGAAACTTCGTCCAACGATAAAAATACATTAGACATATACGGAGATAGTACTGCCATCTTTTGTTGGAGATCGTTGCTTTACATTAACCTCAAACAGTAAGCCCCTTGATACCGTAGTTATACAAAAAAGGAACCTAAATAACCATCCTGTTCTGTCCGTGTCCAAAAAAATAAATCTCAGGAACCAGTAGGTGGTTAATGTGTCGTTGGATGGCCAGACTAGCTCAAAACATCCGAAACAATCTTCATTGGTGTAGTTAGTCAGTATTGCCAACCCATTTTATTTTAAAATTCATTTTAAATTTGCTTCCATGCTGTTAGACTTATCTGCACCAAAATTAGCTTAAACTGTGTAATATTTGTGTGCCTACGTCTCCAGATACCATTTTCAGTGTTGCCAACCTATTTTCTGTAAAATTCAAATTGTTTCCATAACGGGAGACGTATCCGCACCAAACTTGCAATAAACGTTATTCGATACAAGAGAAAAATAGTACGGGTGTCTCCGTGTCTAAACACCCCACTTGTCAGTATTGCCAACGTACTTTATAGTTCAATTTTCTTCCATTGCGATATACGTATCCGTACCAAACTTGGCATAAACTTTATTCGAGACAAGCACACCAGTTTTCAGTGTTGCCAATTTATAAAAATAAATGAATGTGTGTCTGAGATGCTATTAAGGGAGCGTCGGAACCTAGGCGATTATTGGTAGAATCGTAGCGCTAATTGGTTTCTAACTTAAGTTCTAGTTTCAAATTCACGTATCCATACAAAAAACAACATTTCTACGCAAGAATGGTTGTTCGCCTGACGATCTTCTCGATGAGGATTGAGAGGTATTTAGGCAGATATTTTTTCCGTTTCCAAGAGCATAGGGACCAAGTGAAAACTGTTTTGGGGGATGAATTTTTGGCCTTAAAAAAGTGCTTGTAGCTGATTGTAATGTTGCGTTTTCTTAATGTTTTGTGTGTAGCGTAGCTAGTAATAAGTTTTCATATCGATAGCAGAGCGTTCTGTAACAAAACTTATTTTTATTTATTTATTTTCAGGTGATATTGACCCGAACAACGTCTTCCAGGCATTCTTTGGAGATCCCAGTGCTGGAACCTTCAATTTCAGCTCGGCTGGCTTTCCTGGCGGTTTTACGTTTCAGTTTGGTTAGACACTGTGTGTAATTTGACACATGCATTCCAGGACGTAATTTGTAATTTGTGGTGAAGTGTTTTGTCTTGAGTAAATCAAATCGTTAAACTTTGAAGATACTTTGTTTTTAAACAAGTGAAATAAATACTGCGTTTCTTTTTATTTAGAAGAGAAAAAAAACAACAGTATTTGAAAGGATAGAATTAGTATCGTTCTAATTTTTTAAATCAGTACCGTTATTTAGTAATACGGAAAGTAGCCTTTTTTTTTAAAAAAAAAAATGTTTCTTTAAAGGGATCATATTGAAGCTTCCTTTGCTTCATCTAAGTTGAAATGCCCGCAGTATATTCACTGTAAGTTGCAGTGTGAGAAGCTTTGGAAGACAACGTTCCAAGGAGCTACTATTGACTTCCAATAGCAGAATGTAAATGCATTAATAAATGTGGCACATAAACTGCTTGACGGGGAAACCTTCTCTATTCGAATAGAAGCAGACATTGCAAAAATCCACCACTTGCATTACCGTTGTCTGTGATTCAGTAAATGGGGTTTTCCAGAAGAACCTATGGAAACCCTTTTCCAGTCTAACAAAGTTTTTTTTTTTACTTGTATTTTGGTTGTGTGGGTGTGTGTGAGATTGAGAAAGTATGCTAGGAGAGTGTATGTATAATTGTTTTGTGTAAAATTGGTTGGTATCTTTACTTTTCTCTTTGGTTACGCGATGAATGGGTGACATTAATTGCTTTATCAAACTTAAAAATACGATAGCATACTTGCGCCCCATCTCTGTAATTTTCGCAATTTTCTTCTGTGCTCATTATGTATTTTCTGGGGGGGGGAGGGGGAAATATAAATGGATGAAATATACGAACACTTGAGAAGGCCAGTGTATTTTTTTTTTTTTTTCATTTTACTGAGAAACTAGAAGACTTAACATGCAGGTATAAATTTTAATACACAGTGTAAATTCGTAAGCACGTCAGACTTAATGTACATTTGTTAAAATAAGTTCCTGTCGTGCGTCTCAAATAAAGCATAACATTCTAGGATGAATTGTAACAGTATGCACAGTGAGTGTGTGTGTTATGTAACAATGTAGGCACATGTCTTTTTACATATATCGAACATATATTATGTTGTAGGTGTTTGGTTGCTAAGATCTAAAGGGGGGAAACTTATTTGATGAAATGTTTGATAATCGTATTTTGCAAATTATCTATAAATAAGCTTTGACATGTATTTGTTTTTTCAAAAGTTCAAATTCAGATTATTGTTTTACAATGTGTTTTTTTTAAAAACTTGCACTTTTTTTTGCAGTGGTGGTGTTCCCATATTTATATGAACACTGTTAAAGAAAGTTTGTCGTTCACAGATATGTCATGTATTCGTAGAAATCTCTCACTGTACAGGTGAAGGAGGATCTCCCATCCTCTCGAATTAAAAAGTTTATGCAAGACCTTCGTGAAGTGAGTGGACGCGCCGCGTTACAGAGATCAGGAAGAAATATGTTCTAAAAAAAAAAAAAATGACTGAAAATTTGTAGTAGTTTTGACAAATCTCTTTTATATCTTTGTATCCCACCTATTTACAACAAGAAACAGAGAGAATGAGTTGTTTTTATTTGTAGAATCGTAGAGGAAAGGAACCCAGCGCTCATGACTAGATGATAAATTTTGTAAGTGTTACGTTTATTGTAATTATCATTCCAGGGATATACGCTTTTACGTTTGAGAGAAATTGTATAATATGCTAGCGTAATCAAATTATATCCACCCTTTTGCTCATTTAAGTTAATCCAGGGTTGCGTATGTAACAACGAAATTCTACTGAAAATTCTGTTCATGCATATTTCAATTTTAATAACGTTGATCTCATACTGACATATTAATAAAATCTTACGTTTTTTGAAAGCTTAGAACAGACCCTAGACGGATAGCCTTCTCTTGGTAATGTTGGTTACTTTACTTGGCTTAACCCTTTCCAGACCCACAGTTCCAAAACGTTCGGATATGGTTCTGACCTAAGAATCCCAACGTTCTGAATGTGAAGGTTAAGTGCAGAAAGATGGAATGATTTCGGTCTTGTTTTGACGGACCTAACGCACTTTCCGGACAAATACATGACATCTCTGTGTTGTCTTCTTAAAAAAAAAAATTGTGTGGTGCAAGTAAGTTTGAAGTGTGACTGTTAAAACAGAACTGATATTATTAAATTTCATCTAAAAATACTTTTTAAATTGTATTCACGTGTATTGAGTAGTAATAGTAGTTTGTAGTCGTTAGTTTTGACGAGGCTCTTGTTTGGCATAAAAAAAGAAAGAAAGTGGATATTATAGTGTTTGGCAATAAAGAAAAAAAAAACTATTATGAAGTGACATTGTAGAACAGATAGTATTGTTAGTATTTCCAGGAAATGATTGGTATAGTTCGTGGCATGGGTTGGGCTTGTACAGACTGTTTGTTGGTAGAGCATTTATATAATTTATTGAAAGGAATTTGAATGCCAGTATAATCTGAATGTCGTACGAATTTAGTTATTTATTCACTTTACTGTATTTATTTGATAGAATAAATACTACTTTGTGCTTTTTCTACTCCCTAGCCTTGTGTATGTGAAAGGTTTTTAAGTCATATTCATATTAATTAACCTGTCTTGGTGGTGGTTAAAAATACACACGGAAAAAAAAAATATCTAGCGAGGACTCGAATCTGTTTGATGATGATTCCAGTTTTCCGAGTGATGATCGGGTACTCGACCAATTAAGATACCAGCCGGGCGACTTTATCAAATTCTATGCCATGTGAAGTACACTTGAACATTTTTTTTATTTATTATTTTTTTTTTATTCATTTTTGGGACCCATCTTCCACCCCTGCCTCTTAGCATTCTTTGCACAAGCTAAGTTGTGCACTTTCAAGGTCGTGCATTACGATCAGATTTGATCTCCTTGCCTTGGGGCCGGCATGTCCCTAAAGATATTTGGATTGCCGGAGTTCCGGCATTCCAAGAAGCTCCTGTGTTCCCTCTGTCTGAGACATCAGGTGTTGCGAAACGGACTTTTGATCAGGCATCCAGAATGTTCTCCTGGTCTTGGTTCCTATAGGCTGCTGCTTCTGTCTCCCTGTGATAAAATCATGTTATCGGACCATCTCCCATCTTTTTTTACATCAGCAAGTAACTAAGAACTGTGAAGGAACTTGAGCTGTGTTGCAGTCCCGCTCCGCACTGTTACAATACAAATTCAACCCGCCTAACTGATGCATATACCAATTTTGTCAATCAAGTTTGGTTTGATATTTACGTTTAATACAATATAAATTGATTAAAGGTTTCTGGCCCATTTTTATTACAATATTCTGAATTGCATTGCTTGCGGCTTGCAAAACATAGGCCTACGCATCGGTGACTACGAATCAAACAGAGAATCATCGGGTTGTAATGACCACGTATAAGAGGGATCTGGTTCTATTTCTGCATTTTGTTAGATAAATAAGGAATTGATTTATGGTGTATTCTTAGCAGGCCGTCTTATTTTAACTTTTAGCATAGACTTTCAAGAAGTGTTCGATAAATTGCATCATATATATATATAACAAGGGTGCCAAAAGTTTGCTATTTTCTGGTCACTTACTTGCTTTATTCTTCAAGTTAAAACCAAAGCCGCCTACCATCCAAAGGTGAGACTATCGCGTTGCACCGTCTGAAACAACCTCCCTGCTAGTTCTGATCCCACGCCGTAACCAGTTCTTGTCCTTCGAGGAGAAACCCCTCTGCACGGCAACTTCTACATCCTATTGGTTGTTGAAGTGGTGTGATCGCCGGAATTGAGCTGTAGATCAAAATAAGTAATAATCCGATGGTGCGAGGTCCGTACAATATGGTGGGTGTGGCTGCAGTTCCATTCCGTCAAGTTTCTGGGTCGTTCGAGCGGTTTTGCTGCAAAAGCAGTCGCTTTCGTTTAACCCATGTCGAGTATTTATGCCGCACAATGGCATCCATCCGGTCCAGCTGTTCGGAATATAGGTTGGTATTGATTGTTCGACTGTCTGGAACGAACTCGTGGTGAATTACCCCTTCATAATTCTACCAGACGCAGAGCAGCACCTTGTGTTCAAAACGCCCTTGTTTTAGCGACAGGTTCCGGAAGCTGACGCATGTTTAGCCACTGCTTATGCACGTTAGGATTACAGGAAAATGTTTGCTGTTCATTACATGTAATTATTCTCTTGAGGAAGCGCAGTTTACGTGAGTTTTCCCGTAGTTTCTTGCAAACACCCCCTCGTTGTTCTGCTTGAGTTAAGTTGAATTCGTGACACAATGCAGCAGCTCCGGATGCTTTTACCGAGGTCCTGAAGGTGACCTTGAGGAATCGAGTTCACCTGCTAGTCGTGAGTGCTGATGGTCGGATTTGCGTATATGCTTTGGTGCACGTTCTGAGTCCACGGTTTTCGGGCTACCTGACCGTGGTTGATCATTGAGGTTCGTGCAACCAGAACGATTTTATTTTAACCATCTTTGTTGTGCTATGATTAACTGTACCTTCACTTTTCGCACTACAAATGTTTGGTTGCTTCCGCGGCGTTATGGCTCAATTCGAACTCGGATAGTAATCATGTCTGTTACACCCCCCCCCCCTCTCTCTCACACACACACACACACACACACACAACGAAGTACTGCAAAACCTTGCACAGTATTAACTACTACGAAAGTGACTCGTTCCGTTGAGAACCTTCGGCGTCCTGCTTCAGTCACGTGACATGCGCCGCAGATGGTGCACATAGGTAAATATTGCGAAACTTTTGACTTCTTTGTACGCGGGGAAGTTAACTGGACCCCGAGAAAACCCACGCACACGGTGTTTGTTTGTCCACCAGAAAACCCACATGGCATGAGTAGGGATCGAACCGACCACCCCACGTGTACCTCTGGTGTTCCCCAAAGTCCGAATTTAGGTCCTCTAATGTTTGTCGTAAATGATCGCATTGATTGTGATGAGCTTTAGTGTACTGATTTGAAAATATTTATAAATAATGCAGGTGATCATTTCCAGTTAACAAAGATTTAAATGAAGCTGCAATATGGTTTATGAGGAATCAGATGCCACTTAAATAAAACAATTTCCTTCTAACAAAAGAAACAAGAGTGATGCAACAGAATTCTTTTACTGTTCATGCAGTAACTAATTTTTGTTTGATTTTTTTTTTTTTTTTTAGTGTGTCTTCATTCACGGTTGTACAAAGATCAGTGTAATTGTCAAGTCGTAAAACTGTATTGACCTAATACTGTTTAACAGAAATACGAGGTCTGTCCCAAAAGTGATGAGATTCAAGCAAAAAGGCTCAGCTAGTGATGTGTGACTGGGCGCATTGCGTTTTGCAGTATCCACATGTTTTAATTTCATGGCGCATGCGCACAATTCATCCTCAAACGCTGGAATACCTGTAGTCTACGAAAATGTTTAACGGTCGGTCTGATTGGCTCACTCCTTGGAATAACAATAAACGAAACGATGAGCTTGAATTTCATTCGTGATTTGCTCATTCAGGTTTTTTTTTGGCCTAGGTAACTGGGGAGTGTGCTGCTCTTAACTCCTTGTCTGGTTGTGGGATTTGCTCGAAAATCTAAGTTTGATCTCCGATGATCACTCGCTACAGAGAGTCGCCAAACCTTATCGCGTAACACTGCTCCGCGATTCGCGCGCGACTACTACGCACTTTGCTAGCGATCGACTTGCTAGAATTTCGCGGACTCAACTGCTGAAGAAGATCGAACAGGATACACGGGTTCCCTTCCACCTCTCTCAACCCCCTAATTTCATTTCCTGGTCTTTTTGCGCTGTGCAAACCCATGATTCTCATTATTTTTGGGACAGCTCTTGTATATACTTGGTACATTATAAAGCGAATTATTGCATCCAAACGGAATATTCAAGAGTTCTTTGAAGAGGCCTTATGGCAAAAGCAATCTTTATTATGCATAAAGAATAAAGCTCTATTGATCACTAAAATGGCGGCATACTGAAAATGTTCAGTGCGAGCGGTCCCGGGTTCGATTCCTGGTGGGGGCTCAAATATTTCTGTGTTGACCCTGCATCGTGAGGACAATTGGGGAGCTGCTGTGAATAAAAGACAGTGGCGATCACAGTGAGAGCTTCGGCTCTCCTCTCCCAACCCGTCTGGTCAGCGTGGGAGCAGTAGACCAACTCCTCCCTTCGGGGAGAGGCCTCATCCACTAGTGGATTGAATATGGCTGTGATTTATTATTATTACACTTGGAAAGAAAACAGCTAGGGCATCGACACTATAAAACAATAATCAAATCTGAAAATAGTTACTCTATAACTACCGAAAACGCTTTTAAAAAAATATTAACACACACGTACCTGAAAAGGAGAGCCATGAGGTTAAGTAGCCTGGAAAGCTTGACGCAACATTACGGAGTAGCCGCTATATAGCATTGGGAGTCAAACATTAGACTGTTCCAAGTACACTATACTCTCAACAGTCTCTTGTACAGTTAAAAATATGTACCACCACTCTTCCTTCATATTACACTTCTTTATTCATTTCTGTTTCTTCTGTACACATGGTTTCTAAATCTATAATTATTAAATATTCATTAGTGCCTAGCTGAAAAATAGCATGACGTATGCTCGAAAATATTCATATTAGGACAAATACAGATGGAAAATCTAATGAATAATTTAAAGAAATTCAAAGAAAACGTAAGTATAAGATTGAGTCAAAGCCTTGCGCTCAATGTAATGGATTCGTTCAATCATGTGGCAATAGGTGTGAATGCTGCACTGAACCAAGTAGCGGACTATTTTTGTTGCCCCGTTGCACACTTTCTTATTTAATTTTTATTTCAATGTAATAATATTCTACCCGCCGTGTCCAAAAAAGCCATAGTTTCCTTTTAGGAAGGGGAAAAAGTACTTCACTTGTTCACAGTTTGATCTTGGTGTTGTAATTCGCCCGCACCTCCTTTAAAGCCAAACTCGCTACATACGCTTCTCCTCCGCTAGATGTTGGACAGACATTTCTAATCAATTAGCACAGAGATTGAGAAGTTGCAGGGACCAAGCAAGCCGAACAATGTTTTCTACTCATTTCTCCCCTCCTTAGCTTTCCGTTGCATGCAGAAGACGATATTTGTGGCGCGCAATACCTCCGCCCAGCCTGCAGAAAGCAGTCTGCTAGCCCCTTTCATTTACTCGAAGCTTTCTCTCGGGACGGGATTGAGCCATAGTGCTGTTACCGCCCATTCAATTTATTCTATCTTTATCGAAGCTTTCTGTGTGAGAGAGAGAGGGAGAGCGTGTATGCGTACGGGCGACTCTCGAGCTCTACGTAACGATACTGGAGCGACTGCTTAGTGTAGAAAGATAGACTCCAGGGCAAATATTTAAACTCGTATGTTTACTTCCAGTCTAATCCAATGTGGACCAAATTTTCAGTTTTTTAAGTTTTAATTCCTGAGTTATTCATATAATGGTATACCGTTCTCTGCATGTAATAGAAAATACTGCAAATAATATTTACGTTTCTTGCAAGAATTAAGACACAGAACGGGGCACACAGCGATATCAAGCGAAAAACTCAGTTTGAAAAATTGGTTCATATTGGTTTAGACTGGAAGTGGACGAACGAGATTAAGTGTTCTCTCTGCTTCCTGAATTTTTTTTGGCAGCATCAGCAGTCAGTCCAGTTGAGGTCCTTGCGGGCACTTCATGTTACTTTAATCGCGAAATCATAATTTTAAAGCTTTAGCATTGTATTCCATTTCAAATGCTGTGTATATATATTGTTACGCTCGTCAAGTTAATCTATTTATGAGGAAAGCTTGTTGTATAAATAGAAAAGTATTTTTTTTCTTTTTACAATTTGAAAGGCGTATGCACTTGTTTTATGGTAGTCCCCAGCGAGTCGCAGTTTTAGAAACGGTTATCCCGAGTAAGTAATATTCGTTGGAACTTCCTGTCCAGAAGCATAAATACTGGGCTCGTTCGGAAACTACGAACGAGTTTAACGCGTTATTCTCGTTCTCTCACGAAGCGTTCGGAAACCACTTTCGTGAAGTTCGTTCATTTAGTTAGTCGTTCGGAAAGTCACTCTCAGTTAATTTCGTTCGCGCACGAAACGAACTAGCTCTGACTTCGTGAACTTCGTTAAAATTAACATGGCCACCATCCGCATGATAAAGTTACCTTGTATCGCATCATGTAATCTTATTTTGCTTCATCTAGAGGCATAAAATTGTAGCCATGGCTGCTATTTCTGCAGTAGGGAACAATTTTGACACAACTAATGTACATAGCAGATTATTATAACGGTTTATCGTAAACAATTGATTTATCTTTACTTTCCCATATTTAACACTTTTTCGAGTCGTGTATTGCTGTTAGATATCCCGATTGCCACTAGATAGCACCACCAGTAAAAGATGATTATTGAAGAATGCTTTTTCTAGAGGCTTTTTCAGTAAAAGAAAGAATAACGTCGTATAGTACAAAATTATCGCGTTTATGAAAGACACTCTCCAGTTCTGTGTATTATAACAGACTTTTCTAATGATTTCAGTTAAACGACAAGTTCTTGAAGGAAGGCATGCTGTTTTAGCTTTCATAAAGCCTGAATGCACCACGTTCTTTCACGATTTAATTGTAATCCGCAAGCAGTATTAGTCTTGTATAAGATGGAATTGAATTGAATTGAATTTTACTTGTGACCTTTAACATCTAAGGCTGAGGGCGGTATAAGATGGACTCTTATCAAGTATTTATGAAAATAGTTGTTTTGTCTGGCGGTCTGTGGCGATAGGCCATCGGCTCGAAGGTCCCGGGTTCGAGTCCCGGCAGGGGCATGTGTGTGGATTTTAACAGCTAAAGGCGAATCGTGACGGGCCGAAGTCCAAAGTTACTAAACTGACCCATATAAAAATAAAGTTAAAGTTGTTTGGTCTATATATTGGTTTCTCTTCTTGGCAATACAATTTGACTAAGACGTTAAATGTTAATTCCTTGCAATTTCTTTTAAATATTTTCTGTAATTGGAATATTTTTCTTGTCCCCTAAATGTGACTTAGTAGTTGGCGAAGTGATGGAAATTTTGAAGCATATAGAAATATGTAGGAACTTCAGCCAGATAATTCTGGTATACAAGAGAATCGATTTATTCTACTGTTGACCAAATGCAACGAATAGAATCCTAATCCTATACAAGTGTAGCAAATGAAAACTGAAGTGAATATAAGGAATTTCTCCAAAGAAATGTCTTACATGTTGGTAAATAACGTTATTGTTGGAATAGAATCTCTCCAAGAAACTAATTTGCTTCGTATTTTGAGCCTCATGTCCCTACTTATAACCACACCTTCTATTTTCGTTTATTTCTTTGTTATGTATGCGAGTTGGTGTCTATCGTTATCCTGACAACGGTTTGGAGCGTTCGGAAATAACGAAGAAAACGAATTTCACGAAAATAATTTTCAGCGTTAAGATCATGCATTCCGTGAACTTCGTTATGTATTTCCGAACAAACCCACTGTCTTTGAACATAAAAAGGATATTATTCAAAACATGAATAAGATAGTGAAGATGGAGGAAGGGAAAAATTCAAACACAATCCATCACCCTGAAGAACTCAAGAAAACACTTATTAGCAGCCATTTTAATTACTTTTTTTTTTCTTTTTAAAGTAAAATAATGTATCTTGTGGAATTTCTTTAATCAACTTCAAAATCGAGAAATTGATCCCTCCTTTGCACAAAAGGCTATTTTATACTTTGGAACAAATATTAGATGTATAAGAGACCAGCTTGATTCGAGTGAAACAACAGATAACACAAACACGGTATCAAAAAGAAGAAAGAATGGAATGGGTAAGAAAGCAAAGGAAGTTCGCGATGCGATTACCTGCGAAGCAAAATCCCGCTTTACATTCGCATGGCACGTCATGGTAGCCACACTGTTTATTCCGAGATACTTTTTGAATTTTCCAAAAAAAATATTGAGAAATTATGTCCAATACACACACATTTCTTGACAAAGGAAAGCTCTGTCATAAGGAACTGTCTTCAATCTACTCGGCAGAAAAATTTCGATCAATGTCAGGAGCTGTGGCCTTGTTAGACTTTATAGTTCAAATAGCTTGGAGAAAACGCTTAGTGAATCTTCAGAACTTCTAAAACTGATATTAACAATACAAATAACAGTCACACAATTTTTCATGGCCTACTAATCTTTGTGGCTAGCGGCAACTGAGTGCAACACACAGTAGAGAGAACCACTGGCCGCTACTGAGTGACACCCTGGGCTTTCATTCTGCGCTTTATTATTATTATACTCTATCCACTAACGTCATATAGTTCACCGTATATAGTCCCTCCCTGAACGAGCATATCATTAGTACTATCGGCGCTAGGTCAGAAAATCGTTCTTCATGTGAAAGAAAAAACGCGATCAGCAATTAAACCTCTGACGTAGGAAATTTTCCTCTACTGCCTTCTTCTGGAAATCCACCAGACTCAATCCTGGCGAGTATGGGAGCTGATGAGATAACAAAGGAAATAGGAAGAGGAGAGACGGTAGCCACTGACACATTTATTGGTGATTAATAATAATAAGGAACATAAACATAAAACATTGACACCAGTGTACAAGATAGTGCATCAATTGGACTTAGCAAATATACGCTGTGAAACCATAAGTTTGTCCGTGGTTACCAACCAGGGACCTTAGTCTTGACATTCAGTTTGTTCTATCCGTTAACGAACGACTCGTGCAGTTGAAAAATAATCAAAATAATACATTCTTGACACCTATCCTAGCTTACCTATACAATGAATGCTTGAGCAATGTAACCTTCCCAGTGAAATGTAGCAAAAATAGTGCCAATTTACAAAAAGGAGATAAATCGCTTGTACAAAACTACAGACCCATATCTTCCTATATTTGGTAAGATTTTCGAAAAACTAATAAATGTGTAGCCCGTCACCGGGAAAAATACTTTTTTTTTTTTCAATTGAAAGTGAATGGGCTAACTCGCACGAGATCACACCTATAGAATTCGTTCTTGAATTACAAGAAATTATTTCCATAGCACATGCCCGCCTCTTGAATATTTTTTTTCTTTGGAAACTAAACGACACATCGGAGGAAAAAATAGATGTGATTTTTCGGACACATCGTTGTTTCTTTAGTAAAATATGGGTTAACTCAACCTTCCGTTTTTTAGGTGCGACAGACTAGTTCTGTACTTGCAGATTGATCTTTTCAATCTCAAGATCGAAAAGAGATTAATAGGATTTCTAACGAAACAATGTATTTTGCAAAGAAAACCTGGATTTCTTCCTCAGAGAAGCACAACTGCAATTTACACCTTAATCGCTCTTGAGATTGAAAAAAATTCAATCTTCAAGAACGGAAGGTTGGGTTAACCCATTATTTTACTAAACAAACAACGAGGAGTCAGAAAATCACATCCATTCTTTTCCCCAATGTGTCGTTTATCTTCCAGAGCAAAAAAGTTTAAAAATATTTAAAATGTGGTATAACTTATCGCCGTTACACCTTGTCATCGCCCCGCGGCACGTACACGTCACCAAACCGTGGTTCTACTTCAGCGAATCTTCTTACCCTCTCTTCTCATAGCAGTTTCGGGTCAGACCTTCACGGGACCATCAATAACTGCTATTGGCGCACCGAGCAGATACGTGACTGTTGGTATGGCGCCCGAACAGAGACTCGAGAGAGCTGCCTCATCCCCCCAGGGAGCAGCAGGATGCGTCAGCCTTGGAAAAAGGGACGAAGATAAAGTGAAGGAGGAATCTATGGTAAAAGCGAAAGAAGAAAAATGGAAAGTTGGGAACCGGACTCAACAAGAAATGTATACACAACTAAAGCTAAAAATAAGGTGAACCTAGGTGTCAAGGAGAAACTCAGGAAGAACTAATACGTCGAATGTGTGGGAGAACGTACCCGGCAACGGCAGAATTAGATAGGGACACGGCAAACCAGTGGCAATGTGCAAAGTGCGCCGAAAATGCAAGCAAGAACTTTCTAAAGTAAAAATAGAGCCTCAAAAAGGGACCGAGTCAGCGAAACTGTCGTGGGAAGCCAAATTGCTGTTGATGATGCGGCAGGTAATAAAAGAAGAAACGCCTACAGAATAGAAGAAATAATGGAGCAAAATGCTTGCTGAATGCCAATAAAATGGAAGAAACACTGATACGAATCGATCTTGATCTCCAAAGAGTAACTGAAGATGTACCCGAAGTTATGACGGAGGTGATAGAAGTTCTTCCTTTGATGAAGCAAGATGTGGTTGAAGATGTAAACTTTGGTCGATGTGATATTGCATTTTTGGTGTTTACATTGAGTACAATAAGAAGTAAAGTAGTTTGAAAGAGAAGATAAAAACCTTTACCTTGCAGGGTATCGAACACTGGCTTTCCATTTAGTAATCCAACATGGCACCATTAAGCAAAGCTAAGAACTAGTTAAGCACTTTGGCACCTTAATTGAATTACAGAACAATACTAACAGATCCCATGGATGATTTTTTTTTTTAAATTTGAGCGGCAGGTTTGACGTTGCCAATTTTGCCATAATTCTGCAACACACTCAATGCTTGAAGCCTTTCTCGGTAAGGAAAGTCTAGTCTAGTCCAAACTTGACATAAACTTGCGTGCTATCTGAGCAGAAGTACTAACGACAAACAAAGGAGGATCACGAAATTTCTACGAGCTTCGTTACGAAACTTTTACAGGTTTATAACTCTAGCCATAAATGAATAGATGAAAAGATACAACGTCTTAGAACTGGAGTTATACGGAGTTTCGTCAGAGTCCCTGAAACACTTGCCGTACATGCTACTAGGGCTCTTTAAGTCAGTGTTTCAGCCCTATCAAAGAGATATGCTTGTAAGTTGATTGAAGGAATGGTGGTAGGGGACAGACAACAGTTGTGTGGAAGCTTTTGGAACACAGACACAGCTCTCTGGGCCCTTACAGTACACGACAGGGGCACCAAGATAGAGGCAGACCTGCCCATTCTGCAAAACTTCTTTCTACCCATCCAGGCAACCTTCTGGCATCGACCCCAAACTAGCCCCCACCCTCCCTCATATTTCCACCATCGGTACGGCCGACACACGACGCCATTGCTATAAGCGCCCCAGACTGCACTAAAGTTTCTCTCTCATCAGTTCATTCTCATCAAATTCACACAGTATCACATGCAGCGCACTTTCCATCTACTTGTTCGTAATGTGCATACAAATGACACAATCCACTTCGGATTCCCCCATCTGAGCCCCACTCCCCCTTATTGCTCTTGTGTATATTAATTTCGCTTTGTTCTTCGTGCGTCACACGTTCCTGCAATTACGAAAACAACACCGTGCAGATATATCCATCGTCCAACAGCTTCTATTGGAAACTTTACCACACACAGGGCGCATACCGCCCTGTCTTTCCATTGTTGAACATGTCCTACCCTTCCAGTTGATGATTGAAATTGAAGTAAGGAGCCTCGGTTCGAAACTTCTACGACCAACAGAGTGAACAACTTGCAACTTGGTTGGATGGATATCTGCAAATTGTTAAACGAGATAATCGAACTCACCAAACTCGATTCGATTCAACCAGCGTTAGATAAAGATTAATCGATATGTCATTCGTTTCGGTGTTGTGATGTTAAACTTTTGAACTGAATAAAATGTTGTATGTTGTGTATTTAAAAAGTAGTGACTGAAAGAATATTTTGTAGTAGTTTTAAAGTATAGTTATATTTATCATATTTGAGATGCTACGGTTTTTTGTGTGTACTTGCTTGAGAGAAGGTAATAGCTTAATTTGGTGAATGTGTAGTGCTTGGTAGAATTGATGGGGTAAATTTGACTTTATCTATTCCAGAAAATATAAAAAGTGTATAGAAGTGTTGAAAGGCAAAATTAACAAAGGTTAGAGACATACAAGTGTGAAATAAGGAGTTCGGTAATGAACATCCTGAATTAAAATATATAAAAAAGTAAAATTACAGGAGAAACGGGTTATGTTCGGTACATGGCATCCAGCTATGGAAGTTGTGCGCGAGCCAAACTTGATCTGACCTAACCTATCCAAATCTGTTGTAACCTAACAGGAAAATTGAAATAACTTGAATCTGGAGACCGTCAAGAAAGTGGATGGCATATACCAAGTAAATGCCGAAACTGGTATTTTAAAACGATTATTGATGTTTTTTGTACACGGAGAGCAAAATTATGGGACGTTCTTTAAATTAGTGTAGAAGGGAGTGAAATTCGGGACTTAACGTCTTGTATATGGCGTGAGGTGTTGGGAGTGTTAAAAGGGAAGGGTGTAAGGAACTGGTTCACCATTGCATTAGTTTAGGTTAGTTTCCGTTTGAAATAGTAAGAGAATGATAAGAATTACAGAAGAAATGCAATTTCTTCTAATTGACTCCCTTGTTCATGAGAGACAAAACGTTCTTAATGTTACACTGTAGGGTGGACCAGTTATCTTTTCCCTTACCTTTAAAAGTGATGGGAATCGCGTATTATAAAAAGAATTACATAGCGTGATTATAACTAACCCCTCTTTGCCTACTCGATACTGTCCGTGTTTTTTTTGTGACAAAATACGTGTCATTCAAAGTCGAAGTGTCGCAATTAGTTTCCTTCGCATAGCGTCATGTTCCTGCCTTTTGCACGAAATAATACAATTTTGGATCTTAGTAACACTTTTAAAATTGTTGGTTGTTATTAGGCGTTTATAGAAGTATCGGCGTGAATTATTTGCGAGGGAAAGAGATTTTTAAAGCGTACATACGACAAAATACAACACAATGGCTGGACGACTTTATAGTGCAAGAGCGACAGTTCTGAGGGCATATTTAGATGCATCCGCGTTTAGGACCCACACATACTCCAGGGGTTTTCCTCAGTCACACCAGGCAAATGCCGGGATGGTACCTTTTAACGTAGGCTTTGACTGATACCTTCCTACGCCCTTTCCTCTTCTCTATTCTGGTCTGAGCCTTAGATGCCAAGAAAAAAATTCAAAATACGTTCCAAAATTTACAGAAGGAATGAGATATGTGTGCGACTTCTAAATATTAGACGAGCGTTGGAGGCGAGACGTACGTGTGATTGATAACTGTTGCTGTGAAGTGGGAACTACTACATTCTTGCGGCTTAGGGCGAAGGATGCGTGAGAGTGATATACGTCGCGTATAATAAAAAAATAAAAGAAAGCACCTAACCTGACCTTAACTAACTTCTCTTCGCTCGCTCTAGACAATACCCATGTTTTTAGTGGCAAAATACGTATCATTCATAAAACAAATTGTAACAATTATTATTTCTCCGCATAGCGCAATGTTTCTGGCTCTTGATCAACTGGAATGCGTTTTTATCGAAATAATACTAATCTATGGAGTTTCCTAGTACTTTTTGGATTACTGGTTGTCTCTAAGTGTTTATAGAAGTGCCTGTAAACGAGAATAAGCAAGAACTGAAAAGAATTTTGAATTAAGTAATATAAACTCGATGTTCGAATGTCCACGAACCACGGAACTGCAGCCGGTTAAAGGTGATATGCATCGCGTATAATGGGGGAAAAAATATATATCTAACCCGTCTTCGTTCGCTGTTGCTCACTCGATATACTGTCAGGGATTTTTGTTTCAAAACATCAGTGGTGATATGGAAATAGTCATGTCATTATGACGTAGCATCACCGTGATTCCAGTTCATGAAACTGTGACATTTCGTTCGAAAAAAATCACACCCGACGAAAGTTTAAGTGATACCAGCAGTTGCATTCCTAATGTTGTTAACAACTTTACATAACGTAGAGTCAGTAATGCATGGAGTGGACAGTTATTTAATTTGGCACATTTAGCATGCATACTTTGTGTTAGGGATGTTGCTGTCTACCGCTTCCTTATAAACGAAAGAAGTTATAGGCAAAATTTTGTTGAGGTCAGCCAACTATTGTGCCATATCTATACTCTGTATCACTCATTCTCTTACAAATAATGCACACAGACACTTCTATAAAATACGTAGCGACAACCAGCAACCAAAAAAGTAGGCCTATCAAGAAAAGCCATGTTTCGGTATTATTTTTGTTAAATTTGCACTCGAGTTGATCAATAGATGGCAAACATGGCGAGATGCGGAGCAATATTAACATTATTACTTCGTGATATGAATGACACGTCTTTTGCTATAAAAATTATAGATATAATGTCGGGTAAGCGAAGACGGGTTACTTAAAGTTCGATTAGATTTTTTTTAACTATACGCGATTCACATGATGTTTTACACTCCATATACTCGTCATCACGGCGGAAGTAGCTAAATAGTACCACGTACTTTTAGCTCTTTATTCTCATTTCACACTTCCATGGCTCGAAACGTTGTTTTTGCAGACCTCTACTAGAGTTTACCCGGAGATTTCCCAATGTTGTACAAAGTGGGCGACAGCTATCGTAATATCTATCCACAACTCTTGGAAGTCCTTCATATTTAACCTCCTTTAACACATCTCTCGTCAAAATATGAATTTTATTTTACTTTTCTGTTAATACGTAGCTACAGAAGGATAGGGCACTCCATATGGCGGGTGGCAATGCTCGTGTCTTTTCTTACAATTCCAAGAATTCCAGTATGTGATTCCGAACAGACATCAGCAGCGGCAACAGGATCACCGGCGACGGACAAGTATGGTGAGGGTTGTCCATATCGTCAAATTACAACTCGTTTCAACGCTAGTGTTTCGCAATCCATCAGTGACACGCAATACAGCGTACATTTCATTGCATAAAATATAACAGTCGTCGGGCAAGATGGGCACAGGTGTTGACACTGATATCATAGAACATCGACAATGGTCGTCTGGTCCGGATTATGCAAGGTTTCTCACTCAGGGACGTCTGGTACAATGGTTTATCTCAGCCCATTTGTCTTCTGACATACTTCGATGCAGAGCGAGATTGTTATTTAGTAATTCGATATATTTGTTATTTAGTAACGTAATGCCACAAAATCTGAGCAAGGATTTTAGAGCAGACGACCCAAAAAACAGGGTTCGAAAAGAACCAGTTATTTTTTTTTTTTAACTAGGTGCTTAGCAGGGAGACCAAATGTATACTCTGATAATTGCCATTAATTGTTGTGTTTGTTCTACATGCGGACAACAATATTTTAATCTGTACTTATTCAATCACAACTCGAGTAAATATTAATATTGTAAGTAATTGATGATGGATTAACATAGCTTTTCTGTACTTTTATAGTATGAACTTGTATAACTTAATATACATTATTTTTAAATAGCTAACTTTCACAGTGGGATAATACACATTCAGCAGCACGCAAATGTGGGACAAAACTGCACAAAGTTTTAAATTTTTCTTTACACCGTATTGCTTTACTCTTGAGTCTTGAGCCAATACTTCTAAAAATAATAAAGATAAGTCCTGATGTCCTTAAAAGGAAAAACCAGCAGCAACTTTACGGCCTTAATATTCATCCAAAGTTATTTCTTCATTGAAAACTTTAAACAAGAATACTAATTTGGATGCTTTCTCTGTGCCTAATTTATTGCGAAGTTTTGATTGAATCAGACCAAACGATGAAAAAATTCGCTCTACACTTGCAGAGGACGCCTGGGCTGTAAACAATTGTTCGATTACGGGGAACACTTTGTCACTGAACTTATCTATTTCTGTTTTCTGACTCTTCCACCAGTCCTAAGTTGTTACATTCGCTGTCACTTGGGGGCTATAAAAAGGGTCTGCTGGAATGGTGGTGACTTTGCTTGAAACTTTACAATTGTTGGTACTAGAAGTGTATCAGGGTAGCGCTCATTAGCAAATTCCAGAGCAATTCTTTTCTCTTCCGAAGTTATGTCCACTTCCGGGTTATTTTCTTTGGGGTCGAGCATGTATGTTAAAAGATGTGCCGGAGTTACAGCCATTTTGTATCTTTTTTTCGATTTAACTCTTAATGTCCTCGTTGGCAGTTGTGTTCAGGAGCAGACTTTTAAGAGTGATGTCCTAATTCTTAACTGGATAAATATTGTTATATACTATATAGTTGTATTTACATAAACAAAGTTCTTTTTTTTAAAAAAAATAAACCATCTGATTTAAACCAGCCAACTCTGCCGAAAGGTGAGGAAAATCAACTCCTGATATAAATCATATATTACCTCGACAAACAGATTACTATAAATACTGGTTTAATAAATGCATGAGGCATGAAGCAATTTCGAAAAAGGATTTTATGTAGGAGACACACACACAACAAAAAGAGATTTTCTTCATTAGAAGGTACTAAATTGTTTTTAATAACCATTTTATTAACAAGAAAACTGTTATTTGAAAACCAAGTTATTTACATTGCCGCCATCAATAGTTTCCTGTCGGGGCTGCGGTGGATCAATGATAAAGCGCTCACCTGTGGCGCTGGGGTCGTTGGTTCTCGATCCCAGCTCATGTCATGTGGGCTTTGTGGTGGACAAACACCGTGTGTGCGGGTTTTCTCGAGGTTCTCCCACTTTCTTCATTCCACAAATTCATCCGGCCTGAGCCAAAGTTACTTAAAAGCCTCTTAATTAATGTTGAGCACAAACCGATCGGCCGTAGCTCAGTTGGCGTAGCATTAGGAAGACCCGGTCCTGGGAACGATCCCAGCGCCCGTCTATCCTGACGGAGGTATTTCCTCAGGCATACCAGGAAAATGGCGGGATGGTACCTGCTAACTAGGCTTATGTCGACTAACTTCCAATTTGCTGAGCCTGAACATCCCGGCCTGAGCTTGGAATGCCTGAAGGCTAAAAAATTAAATTCAAGCAACTTTGAAACAATTTCTATGCAACGCGATAAACAGCGAAATACATAAGGTATTATGTTTGTTTTTTCTTCCTTATATCACCATCATAACTACCACGTAGTAACTTGCAGAGATCACGTTTTCAGCTGATTCAAGGAGATTCGTCAAAGGAGAAGATCGCATGTGCCTATAGATCCATGTCAGCAAAGTGATGTGTAATTCCCCCCCACCCCCGCACACTGGCGACAGCAACAGAAAAGTTGCTGGAAATTTAACATTATCACAATTTGGCGGGATGTTGGACACAGTACTACGATGGGATTCGAAGAATGTGCTATTGCTAAATTTAATAAAAAACGAAACAATAGGTGCATCCTATACACAGTGAGGGATTGCTGAAGGGAAAATTTTCCACGTTATACAGTGATTTACACAATTATCCGTCAAAGTTTTTTAGGTACTGTAGAAATTGAAGCTTCTTATAACAGCAACACACACTTCCTCTTCAAATTCACATGCGAATATTCTTTCAAACATTTTTTTAAATAAGGTGGATGTTCCTCTATTTCTTCAATTAGTTTCTCATTGTCTTCATCACTAATTAAAGACATGCTTCAAGACACCTTCCACCACACAAACACTTCCGGTCTCACACTGCAAAGGGAGAAAATAATAATAATCTCTTCTCTGAGCAACTGTTCTGTCGCCGGTTTGCGACCTCCCATCTACTTCCACTTATTTTGAGCTGTTGCTCAACCATTTTGTCTCCGAGCTTTCTTCTTGCTCGGCGACTTTTTTGTCTCCGCCGCCGCAGTGTGCGCGCTCCCTTAATACTCAATGCATTTAGCCTGGGAAACGAAACAGTTGCGCGACAGAAATGTTGCCAGTGTGCGGGATGCCTAAGGGAGTGGTGGTATTTGTGTAGTGGTGTGGGGTGCGTTCTTAAGGATCACTCATCAAACTGGATTCTGTCTTGGCAGTTACGACGTACACAGATCTCGTCGCAATCCATTTGAACCCGTTTATCAAAGTCATATTTTTCGGTGGATATGGTTTGAACATGTATTAAAAAAAAAAAAAACGGAACCCCTTATTGTATGTAAACTGATGACATAGAACTGGTTCTATAAACACTCCACTGGATTTGAACACTTATGAGCATTGTGCAGATCTCTTTCAATGCCTTTTGCAACCACACTAAAACAACTGCGTTGTGAACAGCCATCGAACTTGCTCAGATGGTAGCATACTCATGCAGCGACTGCATACATACATTTTCATTCCACCAATCATCTCATCATTATCCACCCGCCTGAGCCAAAGTTGCCTAAGGGCCTTAAAAATTAAATTCTAAGAAATTATTAAAGATAAATTAAAAATCAACATAAGATTTCAGGTAAGCTAATATATATAGAAAGAGTGTGTATTTACGTATTTGAGTGACCGCAAAATATTTAAAAATGACCAAATTCTCCCATGTTTACCTAATATACCCTTTTTAACTAGCTGACGAAGTGTAGTGGATTTGGATAAATATTGTGGAATTGTAATTCTTTCCCTATTTCTAATTTATTTCGTGAAACAAACGTAGCGTAATCAAGATGGGCATTTTCTAAGCTTATTTTAAACGGAGCCATTCCCGTAAGAAATAATGTCACAGAGAGAGAACGTATTACGTCTATGGCTGTGTAATCGGTAGATTTTTCCACCTCAAAATTATGTATTTATATATAATTTTGACACCTGAATCTAACCAGAACACACATCTCCCTTCTGCAAACCTTGTAAGCGCAACCCGCTGCTGCAGAACCTGTCCAATTCCATCCCAGATCCCAGTTTGACCTTCAGACATCCTGTCACTCACAAGACGTACTCTTTCCGACACTCCGGTAGTTGCATATCTTCCAACGTCATTTATCTCCAACTCTGTAACCTATTTTTGAATTTTATTTACGGTCTTTAGGCATCTAAGGCTCAGGCGGGGATAGGGGAGGGGAAAGGATTCGAGAAGGTGTCGGCCAGGAATTATGTTGAACGGGACATCTCGGCACTTGCCTGGTGTGACTGAGGAAAAATCCTGGAAAAACCTTAGTCAGGATAGTCGGCCACTGGGATCGAACCCACGACCTCCCGAAAACTAAGCCAACGCTCTACTACTGAGCTACGGCAGCTCGGTCCTGTAATCTATGTTCTGCCTTCTACGTTGGAGAAACCCAAACACCTTTAACCATGTATATCAACAACCATCGCTACTTCTCCAAATCATAACTTCCTCATTTCCCTATATTTAAACACACTTCATATCACGGCCGCAGCTTTAACTGAATCTTCCGTGTCAACATCATGAAAATTCTCAAACTTGATTTACCTGCCACTGTTAGGAAGAGATTGGACTAGACTTACATCTCTCCCATGAACCGTGTGTTAACTGCATGTGATTCCCTGCAACCTCAGTTCTTCAGTGTTCCCTTCTACCCTCCTCACCTTCCTTCCGTTTTTATTATTCATTACTTTTATTTTTATTTATTCTCCATTTTATTTCCCTTCACCTTTAGTATTATTATTTGTTGTATCGTGATATTTGTGAGTTGTG
>JAGDQP010002966.1:31294-98611 GCA_022664845.1 Lepisma saccharinum
GGCAGAGCTACCTAGCGGATGGATTCAAAATCATGTGCTCTGAACAAAAACCCATTAGTTTTAGCGCAGCCAGAATTGGGGAAGCGTGCTAAGTCTATATCTATTATGACGTCTATGACCTTAGTTATTATTTGTTCGGTAAAATCTGTAATGTGTATCGTCTCATATTTTATATTGAATAATGATCACTTTTATTGAGTTAAATGTGTGTAGATGAAAGGTTGAATTACTGAAGCTATTATCGATGTATGTTTCAAAAGGGAAGTCATTGTTTACTTACGAGAATACATCAGGTGAACCTGCGGAATGTTGTATTGGTGTTTAGGTCATTGGACTATTGGAAATATATTAATAAATACATTTACTGTTTAATTCAAGTCGATACGAATATTAATGTTTTATTTGGAAGTCTGGTACAGTAATCAGTAATGGTAGATTCATATATGGATGGACTTTAGGTACTCCCCCGGCCTATTATTGACGGAAAACAGTGTTTATTTTAACTTGGTCTATATCAGTGGTTCTCAATCGCTGTGCCGCGGAACACTGGTGTGTAGTGAATCTATAGATTAGTCGATACCCTACGAATCTGACGTCAGCACACAGTCAAGACTTCTGACGTGGACAGCTCTAACGAGCATGAAAAGTGGAGGCGGTTCTGGTAACTAGGAACACAACCTACCGCAGAATTACTGAAGATTCAACTTTTTTTTTTAGCTTTCTACTTCCAATGTTTCTAGTGTCTGGTGTACCGCGAAACTAGAAAGGTTGAGAAACAGTGGTCTAGACTATAAGTAGCTATTGTATCAGATACGATACTGTATAGGGATTCTAGTTCGTCTACACTTACGACTGCTATCTTCTATCCTAAACCTAACCCACAAGATATAATATTATTATTCTCTTCTCCGCTGTTTCTTTACCCTCTTATTTCTTTAGCAAGCCTCTCCCCGACTCCTAGTTACATGGGGTCCATTTAACGCAGTGATTCGGAGCCCATTTACCAAAAACTGTAGGTCCCGTCCTTAGAAGCTTACCAGCTCGTTTAGGACTTCAGTAACAATTCAGTCAATCCTAGTTATCTCCACACTTCCTTCATGATTTGGTGTTTTCTCCGCCCCCTTCGGTTATTTTCCCCCCTGCATAACCTGGCCATTATGTTACGAGGCTTCAGTTGGCAACATGGCCGCTCCCTAGTACCAGTCTCCTCTCCTATTCTGTGCCTTATTTTATCATCGTATATTTATATATGCTTATTTTTTTTTTTTCTTCTAGTACGACATGGAGGACGTTTTCTGGAGCGGAAACTATTACCAAAACTTCATAGGCAATACAGGGTGCCATCACTTACGGTGACAAAACTTGAAGAGAAGGTATTTCAGAGTCATTTCACACATGCTAGGAATGTAAGCGATCATGCGGACCAGAATCCTTCAGAGTATAAAAAGGAAAATGATAAACGGTGTAGTACTGATTCTGAAGGTAAGACATTTTCCGTAAAGCTACTGCTATACGAATTAAATATGAATAAATACCTAGTAAATAATAATTTTTGTTGTTCTCGTGGGAACGAAAAAGAAAAATCTTTCGTTAAGTAACTTTCGGCTTCTCTGGAAGACTTCTTCAGGCGAACAAGGTGGAAATGCCAAACGTTTTAAGTGCGAAATTTAAAATTTTACGGGAGAATCAGAAAACAGAATAAATTTGGTTTCATATAACGTATGCCTTCCAAAATAATGTAGATTGTTCTATCACACTACAAGAGTGTGCTGTATACGTCAGAATGGCCAAAAACCGAATGGTTAAGGAGACAAAAACATAAATAAGAAGAACGTTCTATGTGCCATACTAAATAACCTTTGGTTCCAGGTGCCATTTAGCAGGTCAGAGTTACAGCAGTATGATATTAGATAGTTACCTTTTCAATGTTTAATGTTCTGAATTTTGTTACATGCCCTAGAGGACCAATGATACATGTTACATTACTTTTTGTACCTGTATCTCTTCAGTGGTTATTTACACACAAAATTATTAACTAAATCGTGTACAACTGTTGATCAAATAGTTAACTTATACATTGCATAAATTAATATCTTAATAAATTACGTAACTTATACAATTAAAACCTTTACTATTGTTTGCTCATTAATAAATCTTTTATTAATTATTAATGAGAAAAATGCCGTAAGATGTGTGGCGGGCCTATATACAAATGAATCTTGTAGGGGAGTATTCAAGAAACAAGGAATTCTGACATCTCTATGTTTATTTATGCATCGATGTCTTTTATACGCAAATATATATAATAATACACAGCCATATTCAATCCACTAGTGGATGAGGCCTCTCCCGGAGGGAGGAGGTGAAGACTTGGAGTTGTCAACGAAGCTTTTGATTATATTGGCTGTATTTTTTTTTTAATTTATTACCTTCCTCCCTGAAATGTCTAAATATTAAACAAACTTGACGACCAAGTCAAAAAAATTCTGATTGAGTGTAAAGGATATGATTTAAGCGAAATAGAGAAATTCTTCAAATCTCTGGAGAAATAGTTATCTAAGGCTCTTTGTCTTTAAATTGTACAATGATTATCATCATACTAGACTTGACATTGTAATGGTTTTTAAAATTTTAGTTGGGCTATATACTGTTAATTTTATCTACTGTGTATTAGTATTGCTTATATTGTATCGCACTGTATTTTTATTCTGACCATATCTATGGCATACTTATTGCTCAATGATGTAATAAATTAAATTTAAAAAAATTAAAATTAATTACATATATTATAAGTTAGTGTGTTGTGCTCCATCTATTATTCTACCGAATTGTTACTCTGCGGCTATCGACGCACTTCACCAACGGACACAAAATGATTGTATTGGCCACCTGGTTACAGCCACCCTGCACAAATCAAATATAATATTTGGCTTCATTTCTTTTTACGTGCCCTCAACATTTTGCACAACAAAAAAAAGATTCAAACCCAGAAGTAGAGTACCTAATACGGATAGAACAACAAAATGGATATGATACATACACACTGTTAAATGGTACCCGGCGCTCACAATCGAAACATTATAAAAGCAGAAAAGCGAAGAGAAAAAAGGAAGATAACGCATGGATACGTTTGCCTTTTTATTAACCTGTTACCAATAGATTGAAAGCAATTTTTGTCAGAAATAAGTTGAAACCCGTCCTAAAACCCCCCAAAACACTAAATAAAAATTTCACCCAATGTAAAAGCTACTATGTTCCAAAAAAAAAAGGAAAAGACACATAAAAAAACGGGTTGTGGATTACCCGATCACTTGCCAGTGCAAGAACGAGTACATCGGAATGACCAAAAGGAATCTTAACACGAGGGTCACGGAACACATTAGAGACGCCAAAAAGGAAGAATATCCCACATCCGGCCTGTCACACCACCTTAAAACTACCACCCATGAAATAGCCGATGCCAAGGTATTGCACAAATCACATCCTCGTAAAGAGCGAATGGTTTATGACAGCATCCTTATTCACAAAGAAACAACCTGCACTAAATTTTGATCAAGACATGTTAAATAAATCGTGGTTTGACGTAATAAATAAAATGCAATAAAACAACATTTTTTTTTAAAAAAATAATTTATTCATTTATTTCAAGATTTATTTAAAAGAAATAATATTAAACATATTTATACACGTAACTTCCCATACATAACCAAACACACAGTTGTCATTGAAGTCTTTTTGTTTTAGTATCTGGCAACAGCATTCCATTTCGCAACCCTCTGTGGCAACATTGCACCTACCTTCTTTCCGCCCAGGACCGCTATCTTTTATTCCCTCAATTTTTTAACCTACCTTTTTCTACATGAGGAATAAAGCCAATGGATTTTTTGGCGAAACTTGTCATGTTTGTAATTGCCATTCTGTTAGACGATATGATGGCAGCGAGGATGGTGTACCATGTTGGAGGTAAGCGTACATCGAACATGCTTGTGGACAAGTGTTTTCTTGTTTGTTTGTTTGTTTTTTCTCCTCCAAAAAATGTCACTTAGAACTTTTGGCATTTTTGCTCTTCAATTAAGACCGGCCGCAGACTAGCTACTTTTGTCGGAGCAACTAATGTAACAACTGCAGAAGTTTCTAGCGACAGAAATTAGTTTAACGCGCACCTAGCTACGTCATCTGCATTTCGTCATGAATCTAATGAAAATAGCATGCATTTCTGTGCTGTTTATCAGAAACAAAAGAAAGAAAGTGCCGAGGAAGACAATACTGGGTTCATACAATAATTCAAAGGTAATAAGAATGTGTCCGAACAACTTTTACAGTTATTACAGAACATCAGTGCAAACATTTTGTGAACTATTCACCATTATCAGATATCGTATGATAACACACGATAGGCAAATTATTATATTTTTTATTTTTCAAAGCATCATAACTAGCAGCTGTAGCTCAGTTTGTAGAACGTTTTCGTCCCATTCAGAAGGTCGTGGATTCGATACGCCGGCCGAACATCCTGACTTGCGAGGTTTTCCACTGTAACACAAGGCAAATACCGGGATGGTACTTTCGGCTTAGCTTCAGACCGACACCTTCCGGCGTACTTTCCCCTACCCTGTCCCAGCCTGAGCCTACATAACATCAATAAATTCAATTCAATTTAAAAGAACCAGCTACTGAATGGAGGAAGGGAACCAGCACGATCAAACACTGGCGAAAATCACTTTTCTGAAAACAAACCAAAAAAAAAGGGGGGGGGAGAAATTGTAAAATTATATGTTTCAATTCATATTTTTTATCTTTTTCATTCATTTCTTTTTGTGTCAGCTCACTCCCAACTCACATACACTTCTTTCTATAAACGTTTCTTTAATTCTGTCAATAGTTTCTAGAAGCAGGGACGGCGCTTCACGGGCTAGGGAGAACTAAAGCCCTCCAAATCTACCTTAGCCCCCAGTTGTATCATCAGTACTCTTTATTTCGTATATATGTCATAAACTTAAGTTATTCCCCCCGACTTTTTCAAATGAAATATTGTAGCCCCCCCCCCCCTTTCCCGGACATACCTGGCGCCGTCATTTAGAAATTCAATCATAGGAAGCGGTACGCTTTTGTACGACTGAAGTTAACTCCTTTACATCAACTTTTTCCTTGAATGCCATCGCAGACGAAGAAATTCAAGATCCACCAATACAGCGAACGACAGGAAGACGGTGGTCAGAGTGGTATAGAAGTAGCCAAATGAGTGTCTACAGGCTTGAGATCATGTGTTTCAAAATAAATCGTTGCTCAGCGACAGACGGTCTGAAAATGTAGTTGGTGTGCTGCCGCCAGTATATATATATACTAGAATTCCAAAAGTTTCTGGCCTGACTAACTTTTAGAGGTAGTAGAAAGAAACCGCCAGTGTTACTTTTCAAGATAGTCACCCTTTACTTCAATGTAGTTTTCACATCTTTGAATTAGCATTTGTATACCCGTGAAAAAATAGTCCCAAGTTTTAGTCTGCAAATGGCTCAAAGGTTTTTCTTCAATACACTTTAGAGAACAGATAAAAGTCGTTAGGCGCTAAATCTGGGCTATAATGCGGATGAGAAATCCCGCTTGAAGTTACAGCATTTTTTTTTTTTTTTGGCAACAACAACCGTATGGACTGGAAACTGGAGCATTATCGCGCATTACAATACCGCGTTTCTGCTCATTTAAGCAAGTGAGCGCTCAACGACCCATTCAAACGACGGGCTCCAACGAACGGATGCAGATAGAGAGTTGAAACTGGTACAATATACTGTCCATAGATGGTAGTATATGTCAGGAATAGCTAATTAAAATTGGCACCATTTTTTAATGTCAGTCCGGAAACTTTTGGAATTACCCTCGTATGTGTGTTTCATATGTTAACTACGAATGTAGTGGAACAAAAGTCATGTTTCGGGTTTCAGCTGGTTTAGAACTGTCGCCAGTTAGTAAGGTATTGAATTAAACACATGTGCAGTGTTCGATTTGTCAGGGGGGAGGGGGGGATGTCTGGGATTTTTCCTGGTGCATGAGGATTTCATCCCCGGTTATTGATTCTGAATATCATTCCAACCAAGGGAAAAAAGTCTTTCTCTATTTCTGCCCAAACAGGTAGTATGTTGAAACTTACCACCATCCACTAATTTTAAGATCCCTTCTTCGTACGTTTTAACAAATAGATGACTGCATACGTGAAAATATTACTGAATATTGTTTTGTTAACACGATTGATCAAAATGTGCGTGGATATTACTAGATTTGTTTTCGCCTGAAGAAGCCCTCCGGAGTAAGATTAAAAGTGCTTAGTGTCAAGAAACTTGCAAAGAGAGGTGCCACTTCAGACCCAGTCTGATAACAACATTGTAAGTGGAGCGGATACTCATATCGAAGGGTTGTTTATGAAAGTTTTTACATTGATAATAATAATAATAAAAACATGGTTAGAGGACTTACATAGTGACTGGCTTTTTTACTTTCGAGAAGTCTAGATTCACAGAATGGGAAGATATACTGAGCCCGAAATGGTGCTTCTCCATGTGAGGTACTTGGAAATTCTGAATCTCAAAATTAAGAAACGGAATTGAACGCGATGATTATAATGTGTCTTTTAGTTTTTGTAATCGGCGCTCATTTAGCATAGTTTTTTTTTCCTCCCTTCTTCAAATCCATGCACACCATACTGAAATTCGACCTTTTGGGTATAATAGCAGTATCTTGAGACATCTTTACAAACGTGTGCCAAGCACAATCCTTCCGAACATTGTACCTACCTTGTTTCCGCGCAGAACCGCCATTTTTTTATTTCATCAGAACGCAGCTCCGACAGAGGACAACTTTTCGGCCAATCCCTGTAGATTTTTACCCTATCTTCACACCTGATGAAGTCGATATATGAATTGGGGCCGCGGTGGCTCAACGGATAGAGCGCTCACCTCTGGCGCTTGGGGGTTTACAGTTCAAACCCTGCTCGTGCCATGTGGGCTTTCTGGTGGACAAACACCGTGTGCGTGTTTTTTTTGGGGGTTCTCGCGTTTCCTCCTCCTTTCTTCATTCCATCACCATCCTGAACCAAAGTTGCCTAAAGGCCTTAAAATTCATAGGAATTGGCGAAACTTCTACTGATTACAATCGTCATATTGTAGTACGATTCGGTAACAACCTGGGTGGAATGTCAAGTTGGAGGTACGTATATAATTTGGTTCTCGTCACGTAAATTTAAATTTGGAAGTTGCCTGTGAATATGTGTATATGCTATTTCTAAAGGTTATATTTACTGTAATGGTCGTGGTATGTTTCTTGTAGGAGACAACGTGATGCCTCGGGCTACGGCGAGTAGATACGATGTTTTTCGTGACGATGATGCAGAAGTGATTCTGGATGTGGAAGAAGAAAGAATGCGAAATCTGGAGCTTGCTGAGGAAGCTGAAGTGGAAGAAAAGGACCAGGAATTTGCAGGGATTAATCTTGAGCGTAAGTCACAGGGGAAGGAAGTTGAAGCGACTTAAGCGTGGGAGAGGAAATTTGAATCACTATTTTATTGTTATTGGAATAATAGGCCACTCAATGAAAATGTAATTGAAAATGTGCTTCCAAGATGGAGCCTGCAGTCAGTTTCCTCTACGTGGTAATGTATTTATTCCCTTGCTTTGACTTCCCGTACAGGCCATCCTCAAATTTTCTGTACAACTTCTGTCTATTAATAATATTGAATTATAAAATATAAAACTTTTCATGTTGTTCATTTTATTAACGAACGAATTTTTTTTTCTGTCCCCTCCCCCTTCTTTTGTACCAATTATATTTGTTTCATTTGCACCAACAAAGTGACATTCCCAAACAACTGGACTAGGCATGGAGTTGTGGTTCATTGGCCGGTTAGATCTTCCGACATCACCCCGAGGAGATTTTAATTTTGGGGGAATCTGTCAAAAGATATTCTGTTTAGTGTGCAGACGATCGCCACTGACGAATCACAGCTGCTGTTGAACATCATTGATTTTGGAGATGCTGCAGCGAACGTGACAGCATTTTGGAATGTCGACGGGATGTTTTGGAAATCTCTCTCATGTCAATGTTTGACATATTGTTTCTTCAGTAAACGAAACTTCGAATATTATAAATTCTAAAAAGAACTTTTTTTTTTAAAAAAAAAGAATTATCCTGCATGTGCAATCTTTAATTTTATTAAGGGATGATGATGTACAGATAATTTTAGGATCTGTGAAAATCATATTTGATTCCATGTAATAAAAAGGTTAATTCTTTGAGAACAAAAATTCCCGATTTTCAATTTTTTAAAAGTGAAAATTCGTTTTACAAACACAGTCGTGTTGAACGTGACCGTTGCAGGAAGGTACCATGCACATTCGTAATTCTCCCCCCCCCCCCCGTCCCTCTCCCAATTCACAAGAAAGGTCATTTTCAGACAAAATCTATCTTCTGTAAATTCATTCTAAACTGAAAATTATCAATTCGAATTCAATGGGGGCCGTGGTGGCTAAATGGTAAAGCGCTCACCTCTGGTGCTAGGGGTCGTCGGTTCGATTCCTGCTCATTCCATGTGCATTTTGTGGTGGGTTTTCTGAGGGTCGTGGCTCAGACGGTAGCGCGTCTGACTACGAATCGGACGGCCCGGATTCAAATCCCGGTCAGGACACTGGAGACTTTTCTCTCAGTGTTGCCATGCCTGTCGCTCTGAGGGGCACTCAACCTCTATCAAATTGAGTACCAGAGTGTCCTTCGTATTCCAGGGCGCCATAGGAAGGTAAAGGCGGTACAGCGTGGGACTGACCACCCCAACTCACTTCGTACCGTAGGTCAAGAAAATGTGGAGCGCTACCTCCACATCCCCCATGCACCGTTCACTGCGCGTGCGTATCGTACAGGGGATAGCTTTAAAAAATAAATTTAAAAAATCATATTCAATGGACAACGTGCAGTTGTAATATTTTTGTAGTGCGACAGATTTAGGGAAAATCGTATTTTATTCCGTGAACGAATTTTGAAAGTCAAATGTTACAAACTTGCCCAAACCAAGGTTCTGCTATATATCTGCGTCAAGATACTACTCCTCTCTCTTAAAATTTTCCCTATTATATACATATACAAGTATGGATAACTTCAGCTTCCGTGCAAATACAAACAAAACTGGATTTTCATTTTTTATTTACAGTTGGGTTTTTATTATGTTTCTGCTCCTGTTATTTGTAGTCCAATATGGACTTTTTTTTTTGCTTGCAAGCCTAAAGAACTCGCCCGTCAGTTTTCTTAAAGCGCAACAAAAACGCGAAATATGAGAAAATGCAAATTCTGAAATGGAAGCATGAAATTTTCCAATTGGGAGCTGCTACAAACCCAGCGGTCGTAAGAATAGCTTCATGTTGTTTTGTCATAAATATGAGTTTGTGGCGACTTCTGGTGATACATTTTAGAACTTAGTTCAGACGAAGAAATGAATGTCATTTACTGAAGTGAAATATAAAATCTTCCTTTGCCCCTACGTTTCAATTCCTTTCTTTTTTACAACAGGGAACTTGAAAGATAAATAAACCTACAAGTATGGGTTTTTATAAGTGTTGGACTAGGCTATTTGGGGTTCCTAGGCTATGGACTCCCGCCCTGGGCCTCTGTTAGGACCGCTGAACGACTGGGAGCCCTGGGTTTCAGCCCCTTTAGACCCCCTCCCACATTAATCCGGCTCTGATATTCAGTAATGTCTCAAGAATCTGGAGAAGCAAAACCCCCGAATTTAAATACAAGTTTTTACGTACCCAAGGAAGCAGCAAATACATTTTTTTTTTTTAAAGTAACTATGGAATATAAGGTGAAGGTACACACATTAACTCTAGGCGCTTGACGCCGCTAGAGGTATAAAAAAAATTAACTTTCGAGATGAAAGGTGATGCTCTAACATTGTGGCCAGATGTCTTTAAAAAAAAAGTGTCTTTCTAGGGCCTAGAAGGTTCTTCATACTCAACCTGTTGAAACATGAGAAGACATAGCAATTAAAATAATTATCTGATAAAGTACATTTTTATTTTACGAATGCATCTTTCGATTTTCTTTCTTCAATGCTTTCTACTTGATCGTGGATCGTTTTTTAATTCTATGTTAAAATTTTCGTTGCAGGCGGACTCACCGGTGTGATAGAAATTGAAGAACTAGTCGATATATTACGAAGAGAAAACGCACGCGATATATTTGTGGCTTCCGTACCTGTTGAACTGAAGTATGTGGACTATATTGTGGTTGTTAGTGGGAATTCGCAGCGGCATATGAAGGCCATGGCAGAGTTTGTGAGGAAAGTATTCAAAAGGAAGAGGTGGGAAAGTGATATTATTCCCAAAATTGAAGGTGAAAACTCCCAGGAGTGGTTGGCAGTAGATTTAGGTGAGTTGGAAAGGATACTTACAGAGTTCTACCCATAAAATAAGAACCATTTTGTTGTAATTTTGAAGAACGGACAAATTCTGTTTAGCGTAAGGACTGGAAAGAAATATTTTTTTAAAAAAGTGTTCCGAGCTACTTTTTGTTGTTGGTAGGGCGCAAGGTAGTGGGCAAAGGTGTCCATTTTGGCCTGACCTCCACTCCAGCATGGAGGTCACCACCACCTCCGATCTGGACCTCCACATCCACCTCCACTCCACATCACCCTCCAAGTTGGAGGGTGAGGGGGAATTATGTTGAGGGGTGACCTCCGGAGGGATGGACACCTTTGGTAGTGGAGGCCACAGCCATTTGTACTCGTAACCTCATCTACAGGTTTAGTGTTATCCACTAAACGTTACTTGCGTAAATATTCTGATTATTAAGCTATTCATTGTATTATGACACTGAAGTTATATTTATTCATTTAAAAAATGAGATATTCATAGAGCGTGTTCTGTTTACAACACACACACAACAAATCACTATATTTCGATCTCTGTTAAGAAGCGCTTTTCGTACCTTTGTACATAACAAAGATGGCATCTGTCGAAATTAGTGATTTTTTCTGTCCTTTATTTACAACTGGAACTATACTATACTGTACGTATCCGTTCTTTTTTTTATACCTAGTTTCACCTGCAGAGGCACTTCACTCACTCCTTTCTTCACTGATTTGTCTACTTTGTAGGAGCAATATTGCAGTTTCGTGGAAATAAATAAATAAATAAGAACATTCCAGACACTGTGGTGCTGCCATCTAGCTTTAGAGGTCGTTTCCTTATATTAACCTTAATGCAGTATAACTCTGGCTTACGGTAGTCAGAAGTTCATGACCGAGTAACAAGCCAGTTTTCAACACGAGCATTAATTCTCGAAGATCCCTTGTAATATTATCATCGCAACATATCGGTCTCCCCAACGGTCTCTTCCCCTTCGGCTTCTAAACAATGATGCAAAACTTAGCTGCTGATCTGGAAGTGACAAATTAAAAACAATAATGTTTTTATTAGATAATGACGGAACTTTTCTTCGCTAAGTGCTTTCCAGCTTCATCCAGAAGGCATCTTCAGGCGAACAACGAGTATGGAAAAGTTTCTCTATGGATTTGATAGAACTTTTTTTTTTAAAAAAAAAAGAACAAAAACATTTCTCTCTTTGGTACATGTTCATCCCTTCTGTTGCTATCTACAATTTAGTCCACGCAGTCGAAGATTTATCAGAATAGCTTCTGGCGCTGTCTAATAAAAGAATGTAAGAAATGCCCTTATAATAGAACTTCTTAATATTTCTGAAAAACTTCTTAATCAAAATTCGGTAATTTCTCTTATTGCAGTTTAGCAGCAGCCGTTTCTGCTGAATCTTTTTCATATGGACTTAAAACCTTGTGGTTACAACACGCAGTTCTTGCGAGTCTTTTGTAAGCGGTAGTACACTTGCTCGCCAAGGACACTTCAATTCTTTATTCCCGCATAAACTGAGTCAACATCATTTTTTAATTATTTTTATTTTTCGATAAGTTTAAAAGAATTTGTATTTCGCCAACTTTTCAGGAAACATAGCTCTTCATATTTTCTCATCTAAAGCAAGGAAGACGTACGATCTGGAGACGCTGTGGTCAGTCGGGGCAGAGTACGATGACCTCTACAACAAACCTGAAGATCCTTACATCTCTATCCTGGAAGATCATTCAACTTTTCTTCAAAGTTTGAAATCAACAAATGAGGAAGTCAACCGATGATAGTTTCTTTTTTTGTAGATAAGCAGTTGAATTCTTTGTCAATAAAAATAATTGTACAGTATAAATAATTTGTTCTCAATACGCGATAAAAAAAAAGGAAAACAGTATAACCCCGGGAATCCGAAATTTTGATTAATCCGAACGGAAATATATTGTCAAATTACGTTTTTGATAAAAAAAAATAAAGCAAACAGAACGTATTTGTATCAAAATGAAAAATAACTACTCACCCCAGGTTCAACTGCAATTAGTTCGGATTCCCGGGGTCATACTGTATATGCACTTTCCTTGCTAATAAAAAAAAATGCAAATCATTTTGTAGTGACATGACTGCATCATTACTGATAAAAGAAATCTTGTTTCACACAAGTCTAGGGACCATCATGTCAGAGAGATAGAAAAAGTAGCTCTTTCCCAATGGTCATGGAAACTACCTGGCTTCTTCAAGCAAAATCACTCTTGCGCCATTCACAAAAAGATATCAGAACGTTATATAAATGTAGTTCCTTAGAAGAAAAAAACTTATCTAAAAGGTGAGTTTCACCAGCGATCGTTACGAATTCAGTTCGAGGGTTCGAAGATCTTAACGAAGATTGGTGAAAACCACCAAAGGAAAATAATGTGATAAATAAATAAGGTGATCGTGCTCAAGAAACGTAATTTAGAAATCTTTAAAATTTCCTTGGACTACATTTCGCACATAAAACGAAGGTAAATAGGTGAAATTTAAATATATATTATCAGGACCGTAACAAGTCTAAATCTTCATGGGGGTTCAACCCACGTTTAGGGGGATTATATAAATAATTAAGTATGTCTGTGTGAAAATAAGTTTAAAAAAAGTGGTCTGTTACCTATACGGAACGATGTAGCAGAAGCACAATTATTTCACACAAAAATGTGGCTAGCTTCCGCCGATCCGACATGATTACATAAAAAAAAAAAAAAAAATGAAGTTACAGGGAACTGTTACATGAAGCGGCTATTACCATAGACCTCATAATAGATAGACTTAGCACGCTTCCCCATTTCTGGCAGCGCTAAAACTTACGGATTTTTGTTTAGAGCACGTGATTTTGAATCCATCCGCTAGGTAGCTCTGCCATGGACGTTATATTCTTCTATGAGATCTATGGCAGAGAAACCTAGCGGATGCATTCAAAATCACGTGCTCTAAACAAAAATCCATTAGTTTTAGCGAAGCTGAAAATGGGGAAGCGTGCTAAGTCTATCTATTATGAGATCTATGCTATTATTACTTTTAAAATTTTAAAAATATTTCTTCATTTTCTGACAGTTCAGGTCCGACTTACAATACGCTAGGGGGTCTCCCCACTTAATCCCTCTGGTTACGGGCCTATATATATATACAGATGCTTATCAGAATAATGGAAACACCTGTAGTTGGCAACACGTCAGATGTATGGGTTGGCAGTGGTGTCATGGCGACCGCAGCGCCGGACTGCTGGTGGTGGTGTGTTAGGTCGGTCTCCATACTACGTCAGGCGTCGTGGAACAGGAGTGTGCAGTGGCTGCAGCAGACGGAGGTAGTGTAAAATGGGAGACCTCTCAGAGTTTCAAAGAGGGCAAATTGTTGGTGCGCGGTTATGTGGAGTGAGTGTGACGGCAGTGGCTATTGTGTGTTGTTTGTGTGGCCAGGGACAGTGTCGAAGGTGATGACGGCCTACACAACACACGGGAAAACCACATCGGGGAAGCGGAACAGTGGGCGGAAGAAAAGCATCAGTGACAGGGCACGCCGGGTATTAAAGCGCATTGTCACGCGGAACCGTCGTGCCACTGCGGCGCAAGTGACGGAGGAACTCAATCAGCACCTCCCCCAACCTGTTTCGACAATCACAGTCCGCCGCGAATTACATGACATGAACTTACGGGGTCGTGTTGCACGGGCCAAACCTCTCATCAGGGACCAGAACGCTTTAGCACGCCGCAAATGGTGCCGCGACCATGCAACTTGGACCGTTGACGACTGGAAACGTGTGGTATGGTCGGATGAGTCACCATTCACCCTATTCCAAACCACGGGCCGTGTTTATGTGTGGAGAACGCCCAAAGAAGCGTATGATCTGCAGTGTCTCCGCCCAACTGTGAAACATGGCGGCGGCACGGTGATGCTGTGGGCCGCAATATCACGGTTTTCATTGGGTCCTGTGGTCACACTTCGCGGACGCATCACTGCCAACGATTATGTCGCAATTTTAGGAGACCACTTGCATCCTATGGTCCGGATGTTGTTCCCGGACAATGACGCCATATTCCAGGATGATAATGCACCCATTCACACAGCTGGAGTTGTTGCAGCGTGGTTTGAGGAACATCGGGATGAAGTTCAACACCTCCCCTGGCCCGCCCAATCCCCAGATCTCAACATAATTGAACATCTGTGGTCCATCTTGGAAACACGACTCCGGCGACGATTTCCACCTCCATCCTCTCTCACAGAACTGGCCGATGCCCTGCACGAGGAATGGTGTAATATTCCACTTGCTACCATTCACGACCTCTATGCCTCCATCCCACGTCGCATCAAGGCTGTTCTGAAGGCGAAAGGTGGCCCGACACCATATTAATCTGGTAAGTTGCACTTTCGTTCAGGCGTTTCCATTATTCTGATAAGCATCTGTATATATATATATATATAATAAATAATAAATCACAGCCATATTCAATCCACTAGTGGATGAGGCCTCTCCCCGAAGGGAGGAGTTGGTCTACTACTCCCACGCTGACCAGACGGGTTGGGAGAGGAGAGCCGAAGCTCTCACTGTGATCGCCACTGTATTTTATTCACAGCAGCTCCCCAATTGTGTATTGTATATATATATATATATTGGAACGAAAGAAATTTCTTTAAAAAAATTTTTTTTTCTTTCCTTTCAGCCAGGACGAAGGAGTTTGTTTCCCTTATATATATATATATATATATTGGGGAGTTTTTTATCCATGCAAATTTTCTACGAGAGTTTGTTAATCCAGTACAATTTCAGGACAAGGTCCTTTTCGGAAATGGGCCACCTTTTTGAAAATTATTATGGTTGGCTATATTTTTAGTGTTAAAAAAAAACGTTCTTCAGAATAAAATTCTAATCTTACGGAAGCAAATTTAATAGCACTCTTAAAAACGGAGAGAGCTTCATGATTTTTTTTTTAAGCAAAGCCCTCTCTATAGCGGACGAGGCCAACATGTGGTAGGTGTGTCTACAGGTTAAAATCTTTTTAGATGAGGAGGGCGTCTCATCACGGAAGACAAATAAAAGCTTAATTTCTAACGAAGAATATTCTAATAGAGGATATCTTCGAAGGGAAAGTCAATACCACGTATGTGCATTTTGTTAGGACTGTGAACTTAGCATCGCGTTTTTCAGCAACGAATTGAAAACGTAGTAGGCTCGTCCCCAGCAAGTTTTGAAGACCTCTTAACATCAGTGTTGCAAACTACATTTAGTTAGTAGTAGTAATAGTAGTACTGAAAGTAATGCTACAAATAAAAATATTGGAAGTCTCCAAATATCACAAGCTACTTTGTACAAGGAAAAATGCATACTCGCAACGCAAACAATTTCGCCTATTCTGCAGAAATCACTTACTTTGAAAATAATAACTGGGGACAAAGGTTAACATAGAATATATTTGAATTTCATATCAGAGGTCTCCAAATGTTACAATCTAATTATTATTATTACTAAAGTAATAATAAATAACTGTTACCTAAAGATAGTTTGCAACACTGATGCTCAGAGGTATTCAAAAGTTGCTGGGGTCGAACCTACTACATTTTGAATGTTTTGCTGAAAAACGCGATGCTAAGTTCAGAGTCCTAACAAAATGCACATACGTGGTATTGCGACGATATGCGATTTCGGCACTTACTTAATCAAAAACATTGTTTTAGGCTAACAAAGATGGCAGATGGCTCTTTTGGTTTCACTCTTTTGTTGGGCATAATAGCTATAAGCATATCCTCGATTACAAAATTCTTGCTTCTAACTGAATTCTCAAGCTAGCTAATAGTAGTAGCGGGTTTTTATGATGTTTAATAGCAAGCAGCACCAGTAACGTCAAAACTAGTAGCAAAACTCGAGGGGAAACAAGAATACTATTGTATTTAAAACCTGCAACGATGTTACACTGCACGTTGTCCTGCTACTGGCGTCAATTTGTACATTATTTTCTTATTTCAATTGCGTATGGCCATTCAAGCAAAGTTTGTTTGCATTTGAAAATAGCAGACAGTCATTTAGTTCCCAATGGTGTCCGCTATTCCGAAGTTTCACTGTATTTTCTCTATCTGAATTTACGAAGAATCAAAATGTTTCAACAGAGAACAAAACAGTTTTAGGAACTGAAAAATAAGAATGCAAATTTTCTGTTAAAATTAAATCAATCATGAGAACTAGGAAAATGAACGTTAACTGTCGATATGATTGAAGTTTCAGTATACGAGATTTTACAGTGCGCTGCAGTTGAGAGATACGTCTTATCGTAGGGGGTAGACTGGGAAATTCTGTGCACTGTTCTCACCACTGAAGGAAAACTCAATATTTTATGATTTCTTTAAGGTTAATGTAAAGCAACGATCTCCCACAAAAGATGACAGCACTACCTCCGTTGAATTTATTTTAAGGCCCTTAGGCAACTATGGCTCAGGCCGTATGAATGATAATGGGATGAATTGATGGAATGAAGAAAGTGGGAGGAAACGGGAGCACCCCGAGAAAACCCACGCACACGGTGTTTGTCCACCACAAAGCCCACATGGCATGAGCAGGGATCGATCCGACGACCCCTAGCACCAGAGGTGAGCGCTCTACCAACTGAGCCACCGTGGCCCCTACTACCTCCGTAAATGTCTAATGTATTTTTACTGTTACACGAAATGTCAATGCTGCTCCTACAAATTTAAGCCCGGAGAGTTTCCTTTCAGGGAAGAAAGTTCATAACCAATTCAAGAGTTGTATCCTTGCAGATTTTTAATTTTCTCTTTTGTTAATTGTCGAAGGAGCTATATTGTTATGTTTTGATATTCACAGCAACAATCAAACGATTTCACCATGGAGGTAACTTTTCCTCCAACAAGACAATCAGACTGCAACTGAATAGTACTTTCAATATAAAACCAATTAAACCATCCGTATTATGTCGCTCAATTGACTTTGGAAGAAATCAGCCAGCGGGTGTCGCGTACACTGGTTCGAACCTAATTATTTAACAAATCACAATTTAATAAATCAGATTAACAAAAGGATGACTAAAGGGGGAAAAAAAAAAGAAACTTGCTTTGTCAATTTTTGGACAAATTGAGATAATTGGACCATCTGATTGCTCTTTGAAGGGCCTTTCTTACAAAACCTCAAGACTGAAGGGAATATGCACAGTTTTCATCTATTACAAGGCAATCTTTACTTGATGCGCAGGAATACAAAATGCTAATTGTGGACTTTCAAAGCACTCTTGTGTAAAATCAAGAAAATTGACAGTGCCTTCTTTCCCTTTGTTCACGTGAGAGCTTTGGGCAGTATGAGGATAGAAGTGTTATGGTACAGCTATGGACAAAGTTTTGACGCATGTCGACTTTTCTTAATCGAATCAATATATTGGAAATATCGTATAATTCTTGACTTGCCAAAATATTCACATGACGTACTTTTGTGTGAAAATCTTTGATATTTAGCTAATGAACGGTGATTTGAAAAATCCTTTTCGTTTGCCAAAAATTCGAAGTTCAACAATATCAAAAAGTTATATAGTTCCCTCGATTCATCCCGGACAAAGATTTTAGACACAGGAGAGAGATCCCGGTAAATATTCTCTAGGAACACAATTCGTCAAAACATTTGTCCATAGTTGTACCAAGGGAAAAGAGCCCTGGCTTACCAGCCCAAGGAAGTGCTCACCAAAGTCTGTCATCCCTCAGTCATGTGACAGGTCTAGGTCATAAATGTTATCTGCCTGGTCCATAAAGGTAAGGTAAGCAATCTAAATATTTACAATACGCATGGAGGGCCATTGTGTAGAATGGCACTCACCTATTATAATTCAGCCCTCTGCAATGCCGGCAACTATTTGCTCCTTAACTTAAGAGTGTCTTCACGGGCAACAAGATTTATTTTAATATGGAAGGTGTATGTAATTGTAAGAAGGGAAGTGTTTATAACAATGAAATTCTGTATTCAATTCAACTACCTTTTAAATGCTGCCAGAACATTTGTCAAAACAATCGCTGAATACAATATTTCAGTGCATATAGGAGTAGGTAGCGACATCTAACTTTCAACTAGAATATCCCGTCAGCGAGAAAGAGACGTTCTTTTAGATTGAAAGTGAATGAGCTAGCTAACTCATAGTAGGCTGAAACTATGTAATGGAAGTTAAGAACTCCAGCTTTAGTGGTTTGGAGCAGTCATTTTGAATGAAAAATGGAGATTTTTTTAAAAAAAAACAAAAACATTGTTATATTGTCGTGATGGTACTGTACAACCTTCGTACCAAAATTCCATTTATCTAGCTTGAACGGTGTGGAAAATAGCTTTTTGGCAACTATTTTGAATCCAAGATGGCAACTTTTTCAAAATACTGTAATTTTCCTAAACTACTCTTCGTAACACTTTTATGCCGGTGTGGAAAAGATTTTTTTGAATCCAAGATGGCGTCTTTGGAGACATTTTGTAACCTACTAGTGATGATCTACCGTTATAGCAAATTTGGTGTGTCTAGCTCTAGCCGTTTAGGTTCTATATCGGCTACACAAAGCTTCCCCTTTCAGATTTTTTTTTTTCCCCCCAATCTCAAGAACGAAACTATTGAAATATCGTTTATACCTGTTGACTTGAAGACGTAACTTTTTCCTCGGCAAAATTATCTAAAAATTGATTTTGATGAAAATTCGTGCCTAGGTAAACAAATACCGACAAGGGAACCCGAGAAAAATGGAATGTGGAGAGGAAGTAAATCAAATATACAGATTAACAAAAACTGCTTTTTTTTTTTTTTTTTTTTTTTTTTTTTTTTTTTTTTTTTTTTAACGAGTTCTTAAATAAGGTAAAGGCACCAGTTCTCATCACTGCTCCAGTGGTCATGCTTTTAGTAAATATGTGAAAATAGAAAAACACTTTCATCGTTTGGTGACAAAAACAGCAAGTTAGCAGTCATTATCTGGTACCTAACAGACATTATTGCATCACTTCGTCTAGGAGAGATGTCTTGTGTTTGGGCGGCAAGTTCGTAATTTCTGCTATTTCCATGGTTTTGTTACTAAAAAGTATTAAGCAAGTGGACATTAAAAAATAAGCACTGCCGTTTTACGTATAAGTACCTGATGTTTACATGTGCATAAAATGCCTCTTCAATAATAAAATTAATCATCAGAATATAAGTTTGTGCCTTGACTGCCACTTTTTCTGCTTTGAGGGGTAACGACTATTGGTGCAAGTCAAACATACTTTGCACCAATGCTCGTCACGGATGATGATTACAGGTGAAAAATTGCTACTTAAAATTCTTTACTCCATAAAGTGATAAATTTATACAAATTTCATCGTTACAGCCTCACTCTTTGGAGTAGGTCAGTAAAATTCAAAATTTAAATTCCTACATATTCCACCAGCAGTTTTTTTTTTTTATAAGAATTTCTGAGGATCTTCTATAGCAAGCCTTCTGTGCCTCTTTCAAGCACGCTTAATTTGGCAGGGTCAGATCCAGAAGATGAAAAAGAGGATATGTCAATCTGTGCTGGAATATTGCAAGAAACCCAATGACGAAATCACCCTTGGCATAATTAATCCTGTACAAAAAAATGGCACGTGGAATGGAGCTGGAGAATTTAACTTTCACTTAGTATTATGCCTTCTTGAAATTGGGACTTCATCCTCCGTATTTTATAGTGGACTACCTGTTGTGGTCATGACCACCTCCCCAAGAAGGTTGTCTTCAGAAGCAGCACGCTGATCACACATTCGCTTTCTGGTAATCCATCTCTCGTTAGTAGTCTCAAGTAATATTACTTCTCTATACCCATATTTCGCCAATAAACCTTGAGTGAGGATTAGTTTTCACACCACCTCGATTCGAGGCACTAATATCACATCTGCTCATGCGTCATACTGCACGTTTGCAAAAACGAATTGAATTTCTCTTGGAAACGTGCGATATGTACCATTTATGGTTATAAAATATATAGCTTTGAAAAACAGTAAAATCGTTCAAAGCGATGTGATAATAGATGCAAATTAGCGAAAAGTGGCTTAACTTGTTCATTTCCTAAAGCAGATCATTTGTAAAACCAACGAAATATCGTGGCAGGGAAGTCAATACCGCGTATGAGCCTTTTGTTACGACTGTGAACTTAGCATCGCGTTTTTCAGCAACGAATTCAAAATGTAGTAGGTCCGTCCCCAGCACATTTTTTTTAGAAACTCGGAGCATCAGTGTTGCAAACTATCTTTAGTTTATATATATTGCCTATTACTAGTGGAAACTATTATGAGCAGCAGTACTAATACAAATAAAAATATTGGAAGTCTCCAAATGTCACAAGCTACTTTGTATATCTTTGCATCTACCTTGACGTTGCCTATTGGCATACTGACTTAACAAAATTATTATTCAAATTGCGTATCAGAGGTTTCCAAATATCACAGGCTACTTGCTATAGTACTTATTATTAGTACCACTAGTAGTTATTACTACTAATACAAATTATAACTAAAGATAGTTTGCAACACTGATGCTCAGTTCTTTAAAAGGTGCTGGGGACGAGCCTACTTTATTTTGAGTTGACGATGCTAAGTTCACAGTTGTAACAAAAAGCACATATACGTGGTATTGACTTTTCCTACGACGATATACTTTTGGAAACTAGGACATCCCCGTAGTATAGTTAAAAGGGTACACGGGAAAAAACGTCAAAATGGGATTATACTGTTCTATTACGTGATTTCCACGTGACAAATAGTGAAGGGGATCACTCAACTGGATCAGCAGTTATTGAAAATTCCGGATAACAACAACAATCGGAAAGCATAGGGATCGGACGACGCCAGTTTTTGCGCTGTACCTTTTAATTATATGATCCCAGAGTTTTGTACTTTTTCTCCCGCTACTAGCGCGCTTTGCATGAAATTAGTCCTTTGGAAAAATCCACCAATTAAATACCCAGAAGATCGCAAAAGTTTCCAAAAAACGCGTAGGCGACGTACGAAAGTTGCTGCAATTTGAACAATTTCAAAGTTTACAGTTTTTAAGTAACCTCTAACAATCTTAATGAAAACAGGCAAGATCAGAGAAAAAGAATTTTCTTCAATTGTAAGATTTAGAAATGAAAAAGTGTTCATTTTCTCACTGAAGTCCTGCCCGCAAATATAAACAAAGTACGGTATTCGCCGTGACTCAAATCATTGCAAGGAGACTTGAGACTTCTCGCATGCCTGGCACACCGAAGCGCACTCAACTTATCAAATTGAGTACCAGTGTCTCCTCGGCACCTTGCGAAGGTAAAAGCGGTCGATTGTGGGACTACCTCACTTCGTACCTAGGTCCAGAACGTGAAGCGCTACCTCTACATCCCCATGCGCCGTTCACGTTGCGTGCGTATAGCTTTACCTTTTACTGTACTAGCTATCCAAACTGAAGGTAAGAATCGTACAAACTTAAGATTCTGGACCTATTAAGTCTTAACGAAATAGGGGTAGGGGGATTGTCCCCGTTGCCTGTCCGCTGACTTTTAACAAGTTTAGGGACGTAAAAGTGATATAACAGCATGTAAAAGCAATGAGAGACTCATCCCACTTATATAACAAATACCTCAGTAACGGTGGCAAAACTTACCGAAAAAGCAGTAAAATTAAACACATGAAGTTTCAAAATCAAATTCTTAAAAGGTGAGGACTACGAGACTCCAACAGCAATGTACATCAGGTAAATACTCTACTGTACAAAATACTAGTAACTGGAGGACCACAACCAAATGTTTCAGTTCTGGAGAGAGCTCTTTATTCCATGTAACTAATTGAAGGCCTTTGCAGTGAGTCCTAGTAAGGACCAATTTTCAGAGATGTGGACCACAGCTCTTAAAACTTATCTTTCAACAAGCACAAGTTTCCCACAATCATACTTCCCGGCATTCAATTGGAGACGCGGAGTTTCGAAATACCTCCGGATACGCCATTAGCGAATTAATTGCGTACAATTAAATTGGTACAGCCCTTACTATTCCTCACCGCGCAGACCATCAACTTATCACAACAGGTTTACTCCAGAAATCAGCACACACACTTCAACAAATACTGAAACTCATACGATCGGTTCACACACGTCTAAAGAATATTCGTTTTGTTTAGGAAGATCACAATCACACATCCACAAAATTACCAAGGAAAAAAAAAAGCGTTACTCTTTTGTTTATTCTTTTTATTAACGTAAAAGGCAGATGCATTTCTCTGTTTCAAGACAAAAATTTATAGTCCTTCTCAACTGAATCCGACCAACTTCCACTGAAGGCTACACTTGTCTCTCAACAGCTGCAAAAGAAGAAAAAACACTCATAACTACAAAAAATATACAAATAATACATTACAAATAGATAGCATACATTTACTAATTTTCTATGTGCTGTTACGTTTTGATTTGCGAAGTTTACCCTACCCACTTAAAAAAAACATGATCTCCAACAAAAGATGGTGGTACTATCTCCCTATGTCTAATGTATTCTTATAGTTGCACGAAATTTCATTGCTGCTCCTATAAAATCAAGCTTAAGAGTTTCGTGCAACGATACGAATACATTAGACATACGGAGATAGTGCTGTCATCTTTTGTTGGAGATCGCTGCTTTAGTTTATCCTTAAAGGCATACCTTAATCTTAGGCATTTTTTATATTGAAAGAGTGGTAGAGTCGTACTGGCTATGCAAAGTATCAAATTTCTTTCACACTTCTAGATTACTTACAACCCCTCGACATTAAATTTACCGTATACGCTCGCGTAATGTCCGCACGATTTACATCGGCGACAACAGATAAAACAGTACAAACAGGTTTACCCTGCACCCGCTTCTCTCATTAAGGCAATACCCAAGTGAAAAAAAAAAAGTAACTGCTTAAAATTTGAATTCTAATATGTAATGGGTTTGTGTGAGAGTTTACAACTAGCGTGTCCGCTGATGCGATCCGAAATGGTTTGAAAGGACAAAATAAAGGTGCGAATTTAAAAACGGTTTATTGATTTTAAACAACCAGAAATTTGGTTATACAACTGTAATCTTCATTTGATTTTAATTCAATTAACTAATTAGCGGTATTACATACGAGGTTCGAAGTGCAAATTATAGAAAATCAATGACGGAAAAATGCGCCGTCTTTGAACGTCCCGCGTAAAGACCGCATCTATCGTTAAACGCTCCCAAAAATCAAAACCATTACTAAACATTTGCCTGGGGATTCAAATGTGTATAATGCGTAATTTAAGCGCTGATACCAGCACGCAAAACAAGTAGAGGTCTGTCGGTAAAAAGTAAAGCATTAAAAAGAAGACAGTGTTACGCGACGCCGCCAAATACCGTGGCGCTGTTAACTGAGAACTTTACAGTACAGAATAGTTTGCTGCTCGAAAGGTTAACCGTTAATTCACGTGCCTTGCTGGTTTGACGTAAAATAATAATCAATGCAATGAAAGTAAATCCTGCAAAATACAAACCTGCGGCTTTAACCAGGCCAGTAGCCAAGAGGCAGTTTGAGAAAAAATGAGATGGTACAGTGCATGAAGGTCCGTCCGTAATACTCAACACAATTACTCAAAGTGGGCAACACCTGTTGTTGTACCATAAGGTAAAAAGAAAAAAGTAAACTTGATCATATGTGGGCCAGTCTAGAACTTTGGACTTCGGCCAGTCACAATTCAGCTCTTTACACAAACTTAAAATCCACACCCATACCCCATCCGGGACTCGAACCCGGGACCTTCGAGCCATTGACCTACCGCTGGCTTGTATCCTAAGGACTTCACTTGTTACTAGACCCGCCGTAAAACCCGTTCCGTGCGCTTGGACTCCCACACACACGCTTTAAACATGGAGGGCTTTAAAATTTGGCCAAATTGTCTGGCCTGGAAAACCAGTGTAGGTAAACCGACATGGGAATGTGAAGGAGATGGCAGCTGGGCAATTTACAATTGATCCACCGCACACCAAAGGCTATGATCGCGTTGCGGTCTAGCAACATTGCAAACAGAAAATAGATAAACAATATCACTAACTGCAGGTGTTAGAACTTCTTGTGGCTCCATGCCCTTGGTCGATTTAATGAACAATATGTAGAAGCCGAGAATAAAAATGGGAGTGATTAAGCTACGGGGAGTCTTGAAACCTAAGTGATTCAAATCTTGACAAATTTTATTGGGACAATAAAGAAAATCACTACATGCTTGGATATCTTCTTACCTTCAAAGAAAGAACTTTTAGTTAACTAAAATCTTTTTTATATGTGGGAAAATGATTCGCTGCAAATGGAAAACAAACTTGAAACAGGTTGCCGAACGCCATTAAATAAATCTACTTTCAACATTCACGCCTGGAAGCTTTCGCAGAAAATTCGTGTATCAAGGAGATGGGTCTGCACACACCCCCTCCCCCATACAAACTAAAATAAACATGGAATACCAATATTTTGCATTTCTTCTACAATGTTCTAAAGTAAAGATTACATCGTAGCTTCAAGTTTCCCGGGTTTCAATCACTATTTCTTTGCTTGAATGACTTATTTTACCAAACACTGTAGACTGAGCAGTTATGAAAGCTTTCGCGGCTAAACAATGAAAAATCAAAGACTTATTCTAAAACATTAACAGTAAATGGCATTTGGCATTAAAAAGTTAAATAAATCGATATATTGAATTCCTAAAACTCGTAGCTGAAGTCTCAACCGGGACTTTTACACACAAAACAGCAGTCCCGTAAAAAACTGACTTTTCACATACGAGGTTTTGGAATGAAGCCGACGATAAGCTACTACATGCAACTTTAACCAAGGCCAAATTTAAGAAAAAACCTATTCCAGAGCAACGCTGCATCAATGGTCATTTTTCTAGTTTTATACCAAAGAGGGACTGAAGTGAAATTGTAATCCTAATTTTAATTTGTAATGTTACACACAGGAGAGCCATGCCTGCAAATTTGGGGAACTATTCCCTAAAGACGTGTCAAAACTTCTGTCCATAACTGTACCAGCAGTTGAGTGCACTTTATTCATACTTCCCCACTGTAATCGACTACACGTACAACAGTCTTGAAAACTTGTCTTGTCTTTATTTAGTCTAGGAACCCTCTAAATTTAGTAAAGCCCACTCCTGGACGCCTCTAAATCATACTTGAAATTAATCCACATCCTTTGAGTTGACATATTTGGAAATTAATTATTTCGAAGTTCCGTTTTTTTTTTTTTTGTTTTTGTTTTTTGAAAGCAATTAAATCGAAGTCAGGTGAACATAGAAATTAAAAACTACCCGAAAGTTGGCAGATGCTTGCAACTTCGGCTCACCGAATTATGTCCTAACAATGCCAAGTTAAGGTTACTGTAAAGCAACATCTCCAACAAAAGATGGCAGCCGTACCTCCGTATGTCTAATATTTGTATTTTTATCGTTGCACGAAATTACAACTCGGCTTCTATAAATTCAAATCTAGAGTTCCAATTTTTAGACATGAAAGTTCATAACCAAAATTGGCATTAATCGAACTCTTGAATTGTTAAGGACTTTCTTCCCTGAAAGTGTGAACACACTACGCTTAAATTTGCAGGAGCAGCATTGAAATTTTGTGCAATGATAAAAATACATTAAACATATACGGAAGTAGTGCTGCCATCTTTTGTTGAACATCGTTGCTTTACATTAACCTTAAAAGGGCAACAATGCACTATTTGATAGTAACGTTTACAAAACCTACTTCGCATACCCATTTAATGCAAACTTATGTGACCTATTTTCGAATCAAGCAAAATATGAATTTCAAAACCAACACAAAATAAAACAAATTATGTGCACTTTGGATTCCCTGAGCACAAGAAATCATCCTCCTGATGACCAATTTGTCCGTAAATAAACCGACACATTTCCTTCTTTTTTTTTCTCGTCGAAAATTAGGTACAAAGCAAATACAGATACCAGACAGCGTGTTACCGAGTATCCTAATTATTTTACCATCTCTGTCGAATATAACTAAATAGCAACACAAAACTGAATAAACCAAGCTCTCAAACTCAAATCTCAGTAATACAGAAAAAATACTTACAGAAATGAAAAGACGTGTGGTCTACTTCGACCTTGCCCTCATCTTCCTTCGCTTTCGCTTAAGCCTTCGCATCCTCTTCTTTCTCCACTAAAAAAGAAAAAAAAATGCAATCAAGAATCAAACAATTACTCTTCACACATTATACTCTTATTTACTATGCAAAAGAAATAAAATGCACCTAGTTTTTTTTTTTTTAACGAAGTTTTTAGAAATGAACATAGGGTATCCCAAGCTTCTGGTTTAATTAAAAAAAAATTGTGGGTTGGTGCTAATAGGAACTACTGTCTGTACAATACAAAAACGTGAAATTATGGGGAATGTGGAGTTATCAATCCTTACAAATAGGCCAATAACTTCGACGTGTGATCCGATGTGGTCAAAACTCTGCTGAAGAAGTTTTAGCAGAAAACTTAATTGAGACTTGGTTCACCATTAATAACTGGGCTAACAGGTACAATGGAATCTTCGAAACTCTACATCACAATTTATTCAACTGTTCTCTGAAGAAAAAAAAAAGACCTACATCATAACTTCACGGTAAGGTTTGATACTTAACGGGGAGGGGGGGGGGGGGAATGTTAAGTGACTGCCGAAAATTACGATGTCCAAGCTTGACCATTTCATTACAATAATGCCGAACGTGATGTCCGCCCAGATGTAATACCTGGCGTAAGATTTTTGTGCTCCAGATTGCTCATCGATAGGCTAGTTTCCTTCTCCCTAGTTGCAAAGTTATCTCCCTGAAAAGATTTACGAACGCACACACGGCTGTATTTGCAGGGATTAAATGGCAAATGCGGTTATAATACTCGAAACACTAATGGGTTGCGAAAAAAAAAAAAAAAAAAGCCCAGGAAGCAAAAGAATCACCCCGACTCTTCCCGGTTTTCTAGTAAATATTTTCCCAGACTGTCCTCATTGGTTTAAGGGGAAAAAATATAGAAAAATGAGCTCAATTTTACCACCTTCTCCACTCGATAGCAGGATCAACGTATGAAATAGCTTTGTTTCGGTTAAAAGTAGTGAGACATGTTGTAGCTTGAACACAAAAATTCCTGCAAGCACGTGAAAACACCCTTCCCTGTTCCGCTCCATAGGCAGGAACATCCATAAATTGACAGAACACTTAAGAAATCCTAAAATTCCCTGACTTTCCCAGCCCGCTGGACGCCCTGAAAAAAAGCCCCCCCCCCCTAAACGCTACCTTTTTATCAGTTTATTATATAAGAAATACAATGGGAGGTATATTATGCCATGTACGCTTTATATCATTCATTACTTCGTTAATATTTCAGACTCTTCTACAAACGCTTAGCGACAACCAGCAAACCAGAAAGCGTTACGAAATGCCAGGTGTGATATTAAGTACGCACTAGAATTACGATATGAACATGGGGTAACTTCGTGAAGAATGACGCATTTTGCTCCACAAATCACAGCCATATCCAGAAGCGCAGAATTGTTCAAGTCAAGTTTAATTTTATCAATGTACGCAATACCCACATTTTCACCAACGAGGAAGCAGAAATAGTGTGTTGTTTAATTATTTTCATTTCACACTTGCACATGTCGAAAACGAGATTTTTTGACCGACCTAAACTGAACTTTGGCGACATTTTCTATTTGAAAAATGAACATTCACCTTCCTGAACACCTCCAAGTTCCGGATATTAAAGCAAGGTGACTACACCAGTTTCACGCCACTACAGCTTGAGTAAATAAATAAGGCTTCTGGTGACTGGATCATGCACCTCGTTTCTTACTCAATCGTTAAGGCGGTCAGACGCAAGCTGCATTCTCACTGGTTCTTTCTAGAGACAAGTTATTGGCAATTCCTTACATTAGGTACTTCTGGCACAAGTACTGGAAATTCTTAAAAATGCTTCGTACAACCATGAAAGGTAATAAAATGCGTGAAAAAAAAAACTATCTCAAGCCGAAGTTCTGATATCAGTATGAACATGTCAGAAAACTCATGTTTAAGTAGTGTTAAGACTCTTTATACTATAGACTGCAGCTGAAATAACGTGATCTTAATTGTTTTACTAGTTTTCAAAGGACCGGAAAAAGGGAAGAGAGTAGATGGCTGACCCTCCTCATGATTCAGAGCTAAAGGTTAGGTTAATTTAGTTTGTTTGTATTCTAAACTGAATAAATAGCTTCTAGATTACGCATGTCCTTCACAGAGCGGGTCAGTCATCTATACACCAACACCCCTGCCCCCAAAAGATACGAGGGTATCTGAATACCTCTTTATCGAGTACAATGTAGTTCGTATGTGATTGTCTGGAGCGTTCGTGCCGGCACGATTCTACATTGCTGGTGTGCACATCCTTACACAGATAAAAATATTTGCATCCTAACACTAGTATCTTGAATTGTACCAGGCTGGCCAGTTCTAGAACCTCGCAGTCCCTGGCTATTCAGGTATAAAATGGATTTTTCAGAGCGGAATGACTAATTTTTTTTTTTTTTTTTTTTTCTCAGCAGACTTTGTACTTTTCAAAACCACCTTCCAATCCATTCTATAGTATAAAGAGGAGCAACTATTAACGCGAACATGGGTGCTCTTCTGACCTTTCGGATAAAATAAAAATTTCGACTTTAGGACCTACGTTTATCATTTTGCACGCAACTTAGTGCCTCGCATAGGCTCCAGTCTCTATGCCAGAAGTAGCTAATGTAAGGAATTACTTTTGCTTTGATGTTGACGGGTCTTCTGCCTAAGCTCTCCTACAGTTTAGATCTACGTGGCTCTGAGGAATGTCCCCCACAGGAAATCGAACCCAGAACCCCTTGCTGTTAGAACACGGGTTCCGCATGCCTAAAAATTGGGCTCCCTCGTCATTTTATTTCCATGTTTTCCTGTATGTTGAATGCTTAAAGCAAAACTGACAAATAGGGCCGGATACTGGAACTCAGCGGACAATTTACTGGTATCACGTGGCTGGAAACCGGCTGTTTTTTTTTTTTTTGCTATCTGATAAATATTTCTTACGGGTTACATTTTTATTTTTATCATATGTGTTCATGTACGTAACATCGAAGTCTGATATTTCCTTAGGCAGCCGGAAATTGGTGAATTCAAACATATCGCAAATTTATGTCGTCACCTTGGAACCAGAAGGTAGTTTGCAAACATTTCCAAAATTGAGTTGAAAGGCGTAAACACAAAGACCTCCAAGTGGCTAGAAACGTTTCTTGCAGTGTCTAGCACTATACTAAAGAGTAACTAACAATGTTAATCAGTGCAGCTGGAAAAAAGTTTGTGAAAACGGCTGGAAACTTCGCCATAATTACTCCTCCGCATGTTTATGTGCTGATAAAACTAAAAAGAGTATTTAACAAAAATGAGATTTCGTAACACTTGCAAGTTATCGCTAGGTGTTCAAAGTGATAACTATTTGCAAGGAAAAACTGGTATAGAGCGTGAGTTCACTTTAGCAGGAGGTTCTACCAACTAGAAATTTATCTGCGGAATAAGATATTAAGCATTGATAGTGAAGGAATTGGAAAAATTAAGTGAAATAGTTGTATGTAACCTAACCTAAAAAAATCTAGTTATATTCGGGAAGTCTACTAAAGTAGTGCCTAGAGAATACCTTTAGTTCTATATACGCCAGCAACCTAGTACGATAACCTAGGTTAACGAATGCTAAACTATTAAAAGAGCGATTTTCTTGGGAAATAATAGCCCAATGAATAAAGACTCACAAACTAATTCACAATGTTATTCTCACATGTGACTTCAAAATAAGTCTACTTTAGTTAGAACCGATGGAATCAACGGAACCTCCATGCTGTCCATACATTTTAAGGCACTAAAGCTACGCTGACGAGAAATACCACGTTGCCTCATTCTCACGCAGTTTTCCTTTAAAACACCCCATACTTCGTATTCTTTATCGGAACTAAAAATAAATCAGTTAATTACTGACACCTGACTTCTTTATACAGAAATAAACACCAGGGTTGTGCGTTATTACTGTTTTTCAAGTCACAAGGGCGAGTTCTACGAATAAGCGAAAACATATGAAATCCATGCAGTTCACATTGCATAAATCTTAAATAAAATGTTTACTCACCTTTGCTCTCATATTTAGAAGCTAGAAGGATTTAGAAACGGCGAAAATTTATATCTTGCTGAAGCCTTCGATCTATACAGACATTTAGGGATGTAAATTGATAATCCCTAGAACAGATTTCCACTCCCTCGTTCTACGCCATCCACTTTCAGAGGAAGTTCGTCGTAGCAGTGTTACCAGGACACCGACACACCGAGATAACCAGCACTCAATTTGCACACGCACAAAAAACACGTCAAGCGTATCGCTCCCGGTATTTTAAAAGGAAGTTGCGTCAAGAACTGTGTCGTATATGAGAACATGATCGCACCTAACCTTACCTAACATACACGTTCCCATGGTCACTAATTTAAGTAAATCTAGGAAAAATTCAAGAAATTAATTATTCATAGAAAATATGAACATATAAAAATGTACTTGAAAGAAAACAGAAGAAAAATGCTTCCCTGCCGGGATTCGAACCCAGGTTTTTTATTCAGTAAACCGATGTCTTCCCACTGCACCACACTATAACCTTGCAAACGGTGGTTTGGCTGTTCTATTTACAGTTCAAATATACGGGGCTAATTTTCATGAAAGCTTGCGTTGCTTGTTTTGATTTCGATTTGGGTGAAAAGACAATTGAAATACGTGTTACACGTAGAACACGTAATAGGGGACCTTAAAAAACGTGTTTGAATTCACAACTCACCCTAATCCCAAGTAAAGCAAGCAACGGAAGCTTTCATGAAAATCATCCCTCAAAGGTACTGAGAGACAAAAGAATCTCCAAGTCTGAATCGCTCCCGCAGAGAATATGCGAAACACCCTCATCTTGTTCACAAAACACACCCCTTATGCCTAGTTTACATTACTAACATCTTAACGTTAACAAAAATCATTTTAGTAATGTAAACGCCAGGTACCGTTAACGCGTGTTTCAAATTTAACTAGCGTCAACTTACGACGGTTATCTTCTTACGCTAGTTATCTAAACCAAGATGGCCGTTAAGCGCAGCTCACTTCGTGAGTTTCTTTCTTTCTTTATCGAAATATATAGTATCCTATTCCCACACAGCACACAATGTTGAATTAACGTTTTGTAAACGTTGAAACCGTTTTATTTAATAACGTTGAATTATACGTTTTATGAACGTAATGTAATAGACGTTTGTAGAATGACCACTATTAAACGTTTATAAAATGGTGGAAAACACAGCGTTGATTAAACGCTGATACAACGTTGAATGAGTTAGATTTCCTAATCTACAGAAACAATTTTCACTGATAGGGTTATGCTTAAACTTCACTAGGTGTTATATAGTATCATTTTTTTCTTGATGGAAATGCACTTCCATTTTACACTCAAACGCTATACGTTTGTCTTTTGGTCTCTCATGAAAACCGGGAAAGGCAGGACATCGGCGCAGGGAAAGATCAATATGACAGGAGGAAATTCGAATAAGTTGCTCAAATTATTTTTTTATTATTATTCTTGGAATATTTTGTGTCATCTTGTTAAAAGCAATAAATGTGTTACTGACAATTCTCAGAGTTACTGAATGAATCAAACAATTCCACGAGGCAACCTAATTCTGTTTTGAAAATGTATAACTTTTGTTTCGTTCAGATGCTTCTTATAGGTAAGAGCATATTGTATGTGTGTAGCTATATACAATTAAAGAAGACAACTAGTATTTTAGTTTGTGGAGTTGTTATAACGTAAGGATTTAAAGAACATTTGCTTTTTTCTCGCATTATTTAAATTGCATTCTGAATATTTATTTTACATACATTTTTATATACATTATCGCTCAGACATGCTATTTCTTAATAAATAAGTTACGTTTATACGTACTCAAGTAGCATTTGTCCTCAATTTTAATTGATCTTTCAATTAGTGGTGTTAGTCATTACCATGATGAGGAGTTTCTTAGACTGGTATCCTAGTGTGAGTGAGTTGGAATTACACATTTAGGTCCTTAATGTTGTGGGCGAAGGCTTTTATCTTCTTTTCAACTCCCAGACTGTTTATGTCGGGTTACGTGTACAAAAAACCTATGGCGCAACAGCCCATGAACGGTCAAGGATTGCAACGCGGCTTTTTGCGGGGAGCACGTGGTCAGCGCACGGCTGTTTTCAGACACTTTGAGTGGTTTTCGCTACCGATTTAGCCCCCCATCACCAAGGTTGCTCCCGGTACTCATTTTAAGAGCCTGGGTCGATCGCTGGGACTTACGGCCTAGGTAAAATTGTTTCAACTTCTCCCATCGGGAATCAAACTCGGACTGTTGGATTGTCACGTCATGTGTCACGTTTGGAGAGAAGGAAAATTTAACTTTCTGGATAAATTTCGTACCTTTCCCACAAAATACTTATAACGAATATTTAAATCTGTGCAGAAGGACAGAACAATGTAAGTTTCTCAGACCGAAGCCTAGTACTTCAATGTTCAGTACGATATGCTTTAATTGAAATTACAATTTTAGGGTTGATTCCAGGTTAAAATACTATGCTATGCTCAGGGGACCCTGTTCTTTCCAACGCCACAACTCGCCTTTCCAACTCCATGTCTAACACGGTTTCTTTACTGTAGGAGGATATTCATGGAATATTCTCCATGTTCTTATCCAAGAGTAACAAAGATATTACAAAGCTGTGGGAATTAACAGGGCATTAGATTGGGACAATTTCTTTTTATCGTATATATAAAGTACACGGGAAATAGTGAACCCCAATGGAAACGCACCACTCCTTTCTTGCAAATCTTTACTTTTTAACTTATGATTTTTATTTAATTTAATTTTTTTACTTGTTTTCAAAACTCGGGTAGAAGGAGGTCTCCATTGCTGATGCAATCATATTTTTTTTTAAAGTTCGAGTCGATAAAGAGGAAGGGAGATAGCAAGATGTGGTTTCTAATTTGGTATACCTAACGGGGGCCCATTTGCACGAATATTGACGGGGACCCATTTGCGAATATTGCAGGGGGTTGGGGGCATGCGATCTTAGTTATGCTACAGATAGTAACATTAAAAATAATATAATTTAATTGTATTTATGCAAGTGTGTTATGTGGAATAATTCATCCTAGGGAAATGTATGGATTACACAGGTCATATGGGTCTTTAATACGAAGAGGCCCCCGAAGCAAACAGGTCACGGAAATATATTACAATTAATCATTGTCGTTACTTGGAAATTAACCGATTAACGATGAGCTTTCTGGTATTTTCATAACACTTTATTTCACAGCGATTAGCAATAAAGCATAATCTCACCCTTTCCAATCCCTAGAAAATAAATTTTACAATCATAAAATCACACTTCTTTTTTTATTAATTTGCAACACCGATTGTTTTCACTACTATCACTTATCTTACACCGTGACTACTATCTAAAATCTAGAGCCTTAAGAAGATAAAAAGAACCGCGCTCATTGTTGTAGCCCGCATTTTTTTAAAGGTAGAATTGAAAAGCGTTAATAAATATACTCCATTATAGCTAAGTAAACCCTATTTGGAGTATTCTAGTTCAGTTTCAGTACAATTCCGCTAGGTTTGCGAACCATTGCTAATGGTTAGAACGTACAGTACGCAAATAGCTGCATATTTGTGACGCCAAAACTGTAGTAAGGATTATGTTCTATATCCGGGTGGGTCCTTGTACTCCCAGTCCACCTCTGATTGTAAGACATGTAAGTTTATGTAAAATGAACACCGAATATGTATCATAGAACGAAATATGTTTAATAAAATTGAAATATAATGATACAGTTCATGAACATTTCAGGCATTCTACATGTTTGCAAATAGAATATGTAATTACATTAAAATCCTAACTCTGTTAATAAATCTACATGTTTTCTGAGTGGGAGAGGGATAATTTCTCAACTTAAATTCACTTGTGGATACAATATTGAAAAATCTGTAGGTCTGTAGATCATACAAAAAATATGATCTTTCGTACCCCATTGAAAAATCTGTAGACCTGCAACCAACTAGCCCAACCTTATCTACGAACCGTATACCTGAGAGGGTAATTTTCATGAAAGCTTGCGTTGCTTGTGATTTGTGTTAGTAGCCATTCGAAACGCATGTTTTATTGTAAGGTATGTGTAACGCATGTTTCAATTGACTATTTACCCAAATAGCAACAAAACAACGTAAGCTTTCATGAAAATTAGCCTTGAGAGTTCAGCATACCTGATGACGCGTTGGTACCGACCTGCCATCTTGAGGCGAAAGTTACAGTTCGGATGTTTTAATAGAGGACATGCGATTTTGCTAAGTCTTGATGTCAATCGTCTCAGGTTAGTCCCGCATTGTTAGCCCACTTGCCCCAATCAAAATCATTGTTTTCGGCTTTCAAACACGCCAACAAGCTCTCTAGTTGTTCGCTAACTAATGAGGTCCGTCGCCTTGCTAGGGTTGCCAACCAGGCGGTATTCTACCGATCTGGCCGGAAATTTTAGTATTTTTTTCTATTGGGCCGGTGACCGGTAAGGTTTCCCCAGCACTATTTATTGTGACCGGTAATTTTCTGAACATTAGTTGACCGTCTTACTCGTGGCTTTCATAGAGATTTTGTGGCTACCTATATATATATAATAAATCACAGCCATATTCAATCCACTAGTGGATGAGGCCTCTCCCCGAAGGGAGGAGTTGGTCTACTGCTCCCACGCTGACCAGACGGGTTGGGAGAGGAGAGCCGAAGCTCTCACTGTGATCACCGCTGTCTTTTATTCAGAGCAGCTTCCCAATTGTCTTCAACACCGAAATTTGAGCCCCCACCGGGAATCGAATCCGAGACCGCTCGCACTGAAGTCGAGCGCACTACCGACTAGTCTATGCAGGAATAAATCTCTGAGTCAAACTTTATTTTCATAATAGAACACATTCCCTTAATTTTATCGCTTATTAACGAGATACAACTTTATGTATTTTTTTAGCGTATAGCACTTTTTTTTTTAATTTACATCTGAACAACAGCACGTGATATAAAATATTACCCTACAGATAGTGCTTTTATATACTATCAAAACTGAAATATTAAACTATGCTGGAGAAGGATGGAGCATTAAACATTTCTTAACTTCTTTCGTAAAAACTTATTATTTTCCTTCTTTTATTATTCAGGGGTAGGGATGCCGAGCCGGTATTTCACCGGTAGGGCTAGAAATTGTACCAATGTTGTGAGTAAAATCTGTGGCCGATACAGAAGTCTCACCGACCTTACATATGACCGCTATTTTATTTATGAATTATGATCATCTCTGCCAGAGACGATAGTCAGATCTGGAATCCGAGTTTCCAGTTCAGATTTGCCACTCACCCTTTTCCCGGTCTGTTGGATGTTTTATTTTTATTTGTCCTGTTTGAGAAAAAGAAGCGGATTAATTTCTTTGCTATCCCTCTGCACAATTGATGTTAAGTATTGTCCCCATTTTTTATTAAATTTTCTGGTAATAATTTTTTAGGTAGGCCTACATTATATGACTCTAATTATTTTCTTTGAGTTGCTGGTATTGTGGTTTACTTGATATTATATTTTCTCTGTCATATTAATCCGTTGCGTCAAGTTTTGAACTGTTCAAGTTGAGGTATTCTAGTTTACAATATTTATATTTTAGGGTGGGAAAAGGTGTTTTAGGTATCGTTCACCAATCCTGATTTTGGATTATGCCTTTTTTCTGCACGAGAAGTTGCACTTCTACTCTTCTGTGCTTTTTGGGGTTTGTTTCTATCCCCTGTGGTTTATGCAACCCCTCATAGCTAGTTAGTTGTGCCGGTAATTCTATTTTCCATAGTTGGCAATCCTACGCCTTGCTCGATGCTTAGTTGTTTTTTGGCTTCATTGTATCTCTGCGCAAGAGATATCTGTAAGCATATCCTCTATTAGAACATCCTTGATTCTATGGTACCGAAAAAAAGCGAACGACCAGGGATGAAAATTGTACGGTATTTACGGTACTTGTATGGTAATTTAATCGTCTGTACGGTGTACGATCCAAACTTGAGTACCGTAAGGAAATGCACGGTAATTTTGGATTGTCAGTTTCTCTCTAAAATCATATTTTTGTTCATACGTTTTACCGACATCGCTGTTGTAAAGGGAACGAGGGAAAATAATGGAAAGGCGTGTTGTCGACAAAATCGAAAGACTGCTGTTAACTATCTATTTCATCTATTAGCGTATCGTATAGTACAGGCTTCCCTACTATCATGTCTTCGTGACTTCTGTGTTGGAAGGCTAGTAAAGAGAAGAAACGCCGAGTGCACTGTAGTTATGTCTTATCTCTGCGAGAGCACACGAAAAACGATTAAAGAGTTTAATTTGTTGCGCTGTCAATATTGCCATCCACCAAACACTGGAAAGTTTAAATTTCTCTGGTAGATAACTTGAATGAGAATTATAATGTACTTGGAATCTGAGGCCAGGAGAGCGGGAGAGGATGTTGGAAGGTAGACAGCCAGGGCCTGTTATGACAGGAAAAAAACTGAAAAACCTCAGGATGTTCGGTTGCTGGAATCGATCCCAGGACTTACCGAATGCTAAGCCAACTATTTACCACCGAGCCACGGCCGCTTGGTATCACAATACGAGAGTAAGACTTCAATGAGAACATTGATACTTAAGTTCCATCATCATGTGTAGAAAGAATTGTCCTCTACTCTGAGCGAAGAGAATACTTTTCATACGAATACTTCTGATACTTTTCAAAATTTCTTAGATTTTACGCATTTGTAGCCATTCTTAACATTTCTGAACGTAAAATGTTGGAGAGGATCATAATCGTACATATCCACATGTAGGATTGCGAAAAAAAAACAAATGTTTGTCAGTAACATTTGTTTCATTAACTTATATCTTTCAAATATATATCTTATAATAATAATAAATATTGCTATATTTATAATAATAAATCATATTATTATTATTATTATTTGAATGAGTGGGTACGGTAATTTTTGACAAAATACGGTAACTTTTATGCTTGCGTACGATATTTTCGATTTCAACAATTTTCATCCCTGCGATCGACAAAACAGAAGCGACACGCGCGCATGTTGATCAGTTGATGGCGATGTCCACAAAGTTGTTGATAAATTGAGTCGTGTCGAATATTGTGGGTTTTACAATGATGTCTGGAAGTGTTCCGAAAACTGAGGTGAAAACAGAAACTGGACATCCGAAGCCGATTACTGACAAGAACACGCTCTTGGCAGTTGTTCAATTGCTTAGAAAATATAATCTCAAGGTAATTATAGTGGCTTAAGTTAACTTTAGTTACAATTGTGTAACTTATTTCGTTGCAGTACACAAATGTCATTACTGTTTCTTTATTTGGGGGATAGAGAACCTCTATACCTACGTATATCAGTTCTGCACAATATAGAATTAAAATAAATTACCGACTACGGTTCAAAAGGAACTTGGTAGAACGTAAACAAGGATATGTACATTTATTTATTTATGAGAACAGGCTAATGCCCACTTTACATCGTTGTATCGTCATATAACACGTAATAATTTATGGACAAGCACTCAGAGTACACTTGTATGACATGTACAAGGTTCTACTACCATTGTGAAAGGTGGTTTTGGCTTAGTTGAGGAAACGCACCCACAGTAATAGCAAAAGAGAAACTTTAGATTCGGTCAGCCAAATTTATGGCGACTTGACGCGGTGTTTCATAGTTATAGAGCACGCACATTCTTTCGCCATGTAGGTGCAAATTATTTAAATTTTCGTGCTAAATTAGAATGGCCTATAATCAAGTCAGTTTACTAACGATATCATAAAAAAAAATGGGTTAACTATAGTAGTGACGCACCAATTTTTAGAAATTTACAGGAGGAATTGAGATAATTGTGTGATTGAGAGTATTAGGGAGGTAAATATTGATGTTGGTAACATTTGAAGTGAATAATGATATAGTTTTAGTGTGTTTTGAAGATGTTTAGGACGCACTGCATGTTGTGGCGGAAGGCGATAAGGTAGTGTTGAAATGGCTGTTTTTGTGATGATTATGACATTTCTTGCGTTATTGTTATTGGATCGTATGGAAATGACGAGGGAAAGTGCATTTTAAATGTTATTTAGCAGAGTATTTATGTAAGGAAAGGAAAAGGCCCCGAAACAATTGTACACGACTTTGTAATGGAAATTGGGAGAGTTAACACGCCTGTGTGCTGAAGGTAAGTGTGAATATGTGTCAAAATATATTTTGTAAAGATACATGACCGCACCTAACTTTACCTAACCTCCACGTTCATATGTTCAGTAATTTAAGATAATTTACGAAAAAGGAAATCGATTTTGGTTTGGTTTTAGTGATTTTAAAATTGGTGCGTCACTACTATAGTAATGCCAAAAAAATCACCCAAGAAGTAATGATGAGAAAGTGAAGGCGGGTTAGTTAAAGTTAGGTGAGATTTTGTGGTAATCTTGTCTTTTACCGTCGTGTTGTACCTTTCAAAGATTAGTTTAAAAGGAGCTCGCTAGATGGTGCAATTTGACGCTGGATAAAATTCCTACAATTACACTGTAATGGAGCTAAGTTTGAGAACTATGTATTGTTCAAAAGTCAGTGAAAATGCCTTGTTAAAAACTAGCAAGTTTAAATCTGCACAACTGACGAAGATACATAGTGAGAAACAATTTATGTCTTGTCTTGTGACTAGTTCATCTGGCGACCTTCTTTTTAGTTAATTTTCAAAAGATACATCACGATGCTGAACGACAAGATTACCGATTTTGTTTTAATTACGTGATATTTCTGTTCATAGAACTGAAATATACGCCATGTGGCAGAGGGATACTGGTGGACCAGGCTTCGCATTCTGCGCCATTACAATCACGGTGCCATTTCCATTCACTTTTCCTGCTGGTGCACTGCAGGAATGATTAAATAATGAAGAGCAGTTCAGTTGCCAAATAAATCATGCTTCAGGAATTTTTTCACTTCCTCTTTTTATTCATTTCCTGTTGTTCCCATTCATTCTTAGAGCCATTGTTATGGGAATAAATTTGAGTCGAAGGGAAGAATTTTCTATTGTGTAATGTGTTGACGTCACGATCTCCCTTTCATTATTATAGATAGTAACAATCAAATTTGAAATCGTGTTGCATGGACATTCAAATATTTCTTCTCTCACTACTCTACTATGGTAACAGAACGAGCAATGACTTCTCCATTAGAAAATAAGCACTCAAATGTAGTCAAGAGATATGATCAGTAGGTTAAAAGTTCGCACCCCTAGTATAATAGTATTGTAACTCAGGTGAATGTTTCACGCAAAAAGGAATCTTACGGGTCTTTTTCATAAGGTTCCTTTTACGTGACCATTCAGTTTGAGTTATGACAGTATTATACTGGGAGTGCGTGAAGTAATAGTAGATAGCTAACAATATAACGCCCCCTCTCCAGCTCCGAAAAACCCTCAATTCGAACATATTTCTTGTCTTTTTTTTCTAGCCTAAAAAATAATATTAAAGTAAAGAAAATTTTACTTTGTGCATTGCTTGAACTTACATTGATAAGGAAACAATTCGAAATACCCGATGATACAAGTCAGGCATTTTCTTTTATTTATTTGCTGATAAAATAGAAATGAATTAGAGTCATTCCACGTCAAGTGAACACACTTTTAAGTAAAAATCTGCCTCACCACATCAGATTTAAATGATTTTTGTTACATGAGTTCTACCTGTGGAGCATATGAAAAATCCAAAATTTTAGATTTATCGAACCTCTAGTTTTTGAATTATAAATAATTGAAAATTCGAAAAATTGCCAAATTTTGACACACCCTCGTACACAGAATGGCTCTATCTCTGTAACCCTTTGTCCTCGAGAGCTTATCTATAGTTCATTTTAAAGCCACTGAAATAGGCTTTCATATGATATGTAACGCGATGGAATTGTTTCAAAGAATGTATTTTTCAAATTTTGATTTCTCAAAAAGCCACAATTTAAAAAATTTCAAAAAAATTCTCAGAAATATTTTATACTATCCTCTTACATGTCCCTAAGTTTCATTTTGGGATCGTCATTAGATCAGCTGATACGAGGAATACAAGTTCAGCATGGGTTTAGAAAATAGTCAGTTGACATAACGGTACATTCTTTTCTTTTTTTTAAAAAAAAAAACAAAAAAAAACAACACAAAAACAACAGAAGTCTAACAGAAATTATGATAGTGATTAATATTCTACTAGGTCTGGATTTTCGAAACAATATGGCTACTTAAAAGCTTACATAATGAAGCAATTTGCGACGAACAGAAACGAAACCTCGGTTATAGCAGCTTGGCTTGGGAAATATATATATATATATATATATGAAGATACTACCATGTACAATGCCTGCTGCTAACTTAACTCTATTGATCCTTTCTTGAGTCCAGGTATGTTGGATTTTCTCTTCTTTTCGTCTTCTGGTAGAGTGCAAGCTCGGCACTTGCTGTGATGGGGTTGGCTTTGAAAAATTACATTAATTGAAGAAATCCAGAGTATCAGGAACTGAGGGATAAGAGAAAGAAGAAGAAGGTCCTGGTGGGTGAAGGAACGTAATTTTCACTCATCTTTTTCTAGAACCTAGCCTAGCCACCACCTGTCGCTGTACATCGAACTGACATACCCGTTCATTCCATCAAAGTTCAACTTCTCTGGACAAGGCACAATCGAACAAGTAGCTTATAATGTTGCAAATGAATACGGTGTAGCATAAAATTTTATAAAAATAATAAGTAGCGTATTCCCGGGCTTTAATTCTCATCGGCTGTGACGTACGTTAGAAGATATTGTCGCTTCGCAACAGCTTAGCACAAGCGCGTGATGCTTATTATGGTTGACGCTAGCCTCACTAGGACATGTTAATAAACATTTTAGTGGATGCACGCTGTGTCGCCGTTTTATACTATTCTAAAGATGAATAACCCACATCAAAATGAGTTCAGGGGAGACAGAGAGATACAATTTATTTTGGTACAATTTCAATTTAAGTGAAACATTCTCATCAAAATACTAAAATTTGACTGCTATATAAAAACACCCCCAGATCATTCAGACCGGTGGAACAGGTTAGATAAGGTTTGTTTGGGTTAGTTTAAGTTAGGTACTTTGTCTTTATATATGCTTAATGATTTAATTCACTGGGAATCGGATCCAAAATCACCTTTGAAGAGCATCTGGGGAACTTTCTGAACACTTTTTTTAAATTAATGCAATTTTCTAAACACATGCTGAATTTGTTTTCCTCGTATGAGCTGATCTAATGACGATCCCCATATGTAACTTACGGAGATGTAAGAGGATGGTATAAAGTATTTTTGAGAATTTTTTGAAATTTTTAAAATTTTGAATTTTTGAGAAATCAAAATTTGAAAATTTTTAGAATTTTTGAAAAATACATTTTTTTTAAAACTCCATCGAGTTACACATCATATGAAAGCCTGTTTCAGTAGCTTTAAAATGAACCAAAGATAAGCTCTCTAGGACAAAGGGTTACAGAGATAGAGCCATTTTTGTGTACGAGGGTGTGCCAAAATTTGGCGATTTTTCGAATTTTATCATTTATATTTCAAAAACTGCAGCTCGATAAATCTTTTTTTTTTTTTTTTTCATATTCCACAGGTACAATTTATATACCAAAAATCATTACAATCGGAGTGAGTGAGTTAGAAAAGGTGTGTTGAATTCACGTGGAATGACTCTTTAGACTTACATAAAAGTCTAAAGGGTTTGATGACAGAAGAAACAAACTCAACTTATCATAATCATGGTCCAGGTATCCCGAAGAATCAAAACAAGTAAATAACAAGTACACATTGAATGTGCGGAAAAATGATAAAAGAACTTTGTCTCGTGTAGTGCTTTATAAGTACAGTTAGCGTTAGGATCTATGTAAGAACATGGATTGAACTTGTCCTGGGGAACATGTAAGGATATACGGGCTTGTTTAAGAGAAGTAAGATCACAGGAAAAAATACGCGTATATACATATCAGTACAAGAACACCTTCGGGGTAAAGGGAAGATTGACGCAAAGAATTCTACTCACAAAAGAAGTGATATCCATTTTGCGAGTGACTTTCTTTGTGTTATGTAGCGGAATTGTTTCCTTTAAATAAAACTAAGAGACTTAGTATCCTCCCTTCCCCCATAGTGACACAAAGAAAGTCACTCGCAAAGTGGATATCACTTCTTTTGTGAGCGGAATTCTTACATCACTCTTCCCTTTACTCCGAAGGGGTTCTTGTACTATCACTTACTTTGTAAGGCTACATATTAAAAAAAAAGTGCATAGTGTTCATACAAAAGGTCGATTTTGGACCATGGTAGGTTCCGTATCTCGAAAACGGTATCTCCTATCAACTGCGGCTCTACGAAGCCACAAACCCCACTGGTACCAACCATTTTTTGCTAAAGCAAAAAGACAGACGGAGTGACAGAGGCCCTTTTATATCATTTGTGAAAATTCTGTGATTGGGCTAAAAAAAAGTCATAACTTTTGAATCCCTCCACCGATTTTGACGTGTGATACACCGTTTGAAAGGTATTGAAGCGTAGATTGCGATTCCGGAAGTTTCGGCCACCTATATGGTCTGGGGTCAGTGCCATCACCAGAAATGTGAAATTTGATATTTTTTTTTGAACCACCCTAGGGGTCCCAGAGAGATATTACCGACCATTTTTTTTTCAAAGAGCTTTCAAATGCAAGTTCAAGCATCAAAATCGAGCTTATAGTTCGCAGGATTCGAAATTAGCTGTATATATGTAAGTGCCGCTAACAGACTCCTTTCTTAGCGTCACTCGAAGAACTGCCGTTCTTCGTGATCTCCCCTTAAAAATTTGTAAAAATACATCCAGTTATTCAATCAAGTTCTATTAATTAGAGTGTCAGGTAATTGCATTGTGTTTCATAACAACTTAATTTCTACCTTATTTCCTTATAAATCCGCCATCTTTGATTGATCCATCAAATAGTTTGGAAAAAGTCTAACTCTTTGGACGGCTTCATTAATCTTAAGACCTTTCTTTTACCATTGTGACGGGCGTAAGCCATAGTGCCGTTACCGCCCATATACCCATTTTATGTTATCTAACTTTATCTTTTATCCTTTGTTCACACCAGATGAAGCCGATATATAAATCGGTGAAACTAATAGTATTTATAGAAGTCTTATTGGTGTACGATTTGGTATTAGGGAGGATGGAATGCCGAGTTGGGAGGTAATATTAGTTGCTGTTTTTAGGCAGATTTCGAAGAAAATATACCTATTGAGATCGGTACGATATGAAAGTGTGTGTGTGTATATTTATATATATTTATATATTAACACGCTAGCGGCCATAATTTTGAAGATATTTGAACCAAATTTTTAAATGTTGTTTCTAGGCTTAATAGCTCGGTTAAGTTCGTTAATGAGCAAAATCGGTCGCCATCTTGGATCCAAAATGGCCGCCGAACTCATTGTTGTATAGAATACACAGCCTAAACCGCTGGGGCTATTGAAATCAAATTTGGCATAAAGGTACAACATCACTTTCTGATTATGAAAATGATACCTAATGAGTTCAAAGACGCCATCTTGGATCCAAAATGGCGGACCTAAAAATCCATTTTCCACACCGTTTGAGCTAGAGATACGAAATTTGGCATAAAGGTGCATTATGACGAGTAGCTTAGGGAAATATCACAACATTTGGGAAAAGTCGCCATCTTGGATTCAAAATGACCGCCCAAAATCCCATTTTGCACACCGTTTGAGCTGGATAAATGAAATTTTACTTGAAGTTGTACTATCACAAGTAGGTCACGACAAAATAAGAAAACTTTCAAAAAGTCGTCAACTTGGATCCAAAATGGCCGCCCCCAAAACCCAATTTCCAAATCATTGAAGGTAGAGAAACGAAATTTTCTTTGAATGTGTATGACCAAGAGTAGGTTACAATAAATGGGGCAAATCTTCCCTTTGGGGGCGCAGCCAACCGTGGGAGGGTGAAGATGTACTCCGTGGTGGTGTAGTGGTGCAGGGAGATTTTAGTTAAGATAAAGGAGGCGCATCCTCTCAAAAGCACTGAAGTTGGAGGGCGAGCCCCGGCTCCCAGCGAAACTTAGAAATCTACCTCAGCCTGTAGGCTACCGAAAGGGATTTTTATCGTTAGGATTAATTACGCAAGTGTCTTTGCTTTCACAAGTAAATTATGATTTCGTACTTTTAAAAGTTGAGATGTTTATTCGTTTGGTTGCTCTATACGGTTTGTTTTATTTCTTATATTTTCTTTTTTACTAAAATATATTCATGTGCTTTACAGTGCACAGAAGAGCAACTACTTAAAGAAGCCAATTTGAAACTTGAAGACCAAGAAGGTTCAGCGCAGACTGATTCTGAAGTGAGCAGTGTTCTTGCAGCGTACAAAAGCGAGGGTGATCCAGAAGTCTACGATGGTGCTTATATTGATCTCAAGAGGTTTGTGGAAGGAGCGTTGGATATTTATAAGGTAAAAAATATTGCACATTGTTGCTATACAGGGTGGTTCTAAGTTCGGTATGTCCGGAAATAAAGAGAGTTCAAAGAAAGTGGTTCAGATTTGTGTTCAGGGTCCTTGGTTTATGACGTCATTTTAATATTGTAAGACGAAAAGCTACCGTCATGTTGGTTGTGTGCGCTGTATGCTGTCAGTCGTCTGTATGAGACGTTAGCGTCTGGATAGAAGCAGAGGAAGCAACTGAGTGCATCTAGTCCAAAAATGCCATGTGGGATGGCTGTAGTTTTACTAAATTTAAGGAGTATGGTAAATCAATATATCCCAAATCTGAAGTCAATTTCTCTGTGTCTGTTTTCGTTTAAGCAGTAGCTTCCGAGACAGTGCATATAGTGAAAAAATACGTAAAAGCAAGTTCTTTCTAGCTTTACTGGATTAAACAAGTTATCGCTGTAATTTTAGTAATAATCTCGAAGGTTCCAGTCCTTTGCTAGTCATTTTAGGTACACAAGCATTCATTTTTATAATGCATACATTTACGTACTAACACAACAGACAACATAAAAAGAATCATTGACAGAAAATATCAGCATGTCGTGTCGTGTTGGACCTATGGATCTATAGTTCGTTAAACAGGATTGTGGCTCATGTGCCAGGAGAAAAATTCATTAAGCTTTCGACTGAATGATGATAGGTAACCTGAGTATGTTTAATGTTCTGGTAGTTCGCCGGTCTAGTAGTATTTACGAGTGTTTGGAAATAAGTTCTTGAGAAAGATATACGGACCAGGACGAGATGACTGGAGAATGGAGGAGACTGCATAAAATGAAGAACTTCACAGACTACGACTCACCCGGTGGTGTAAAAATAATGAAATCGCGATGGCTGTTGTGGGCAGGCCATGTAACTCGGATGGGAGAAAAACAAGACTATGGAAGACCAAGACATTTGATCTTGGTTGGAAAGCCGGAGGGAAAGAGACCGAGACGTCGTTGGAATGACAATATTAGAAAGAATCTTCGAGAAATAGATGTTTGTGAAGAAAACTGGCGTGATTTTCATCCTATGGCGAACGTTTTTTTTTCTGCAGCGATGAACTTGCGGGTTCCGTAAGCAATAGAACAAAGTAAATAGTAAGCACGGTGAACGATCTTGAGTAGTAATCTGATTTCTGTCTTTGCACTGAGAATACCATGTTCTCTTTAGATGATGATGAGTAATCTGCTCAACGGCTGATTCTGACCCGAAAGTCCCTGGACAAGGTGAACCGACGGTGGTTTTCCATTGCCTTCTTCCATCGGATTAAGATGACGTCCTAAGGACGGGACCTGTAGTTTAACGTGGGCTTCGAACCAACTTGTGCTCTCTCCGGGAATCGAAACGAGACCTCTTGATTACAAGGCAGCGAGCATCACCACTCCCCTTCAGGGGACACTAGAGTGGGCGTTTAAAGAATGAGTTTCACCGAGGAACTTAAACCTGGATGATAAGGTGGACATTTTTTTTTTCGTTTTGACTAATTTATACATAGGTTTAGAGCATATAGACGACGTCGGTTAGCTCAGTGTTGCCAGACACTCACAAGTAACACGAACAAGTCAATGGCACCTAATATTTTACACACAAACTCAATTTCTTATGCTGATTTAAAATATGTGTATTTCTTCTAGATCTGAGTGTCCACTTGAAATAGTGTTACTTGTCAGAAAAAAAATTCTATCGGCCATTGTGTATGATCTGAGTGTACATAAAGTATCAAATGCTCTTTTGTCCCGAACTGTACCATGCCAAACAGAGTGAAATGACTGAGAGATAGAGTAGGGAGAAGTAACTTAAGGACGTGGTATTCAGTCTCCTTTTTAAGTGTGTGAAAGGAGATATTCTAACTTATCAGAGATATCTGTAAAATTAGTGCTTTATTTTGCACGTCATAATATAATAAGTTACGTATCCATATCTTTTAAATATATTTTCTTTTTTATTCAGCATGAACTTGGTATGATCCTTTATCCAGTTTTCGTGCATATGTATTTGGAGTTAGTGTACAATGGACATGAGGACCAAGCGATCCAATTCATGGAAAAATTCGGACCAGATCAGGAAGATTATTACCAAGATGACATTAAAAGGCTGTCGTATGTTACGAAAAAGGATCACATGAAGGGAAATGAACTCACGGACACGTTTAAGTAAGTTATTCTTATGTACAGTATAAGTCTTATGTCATGTCATGGGTGCAGTGTAATGAATTAAAGAAGGCTTCTTCTTCAGGGCAACTCCGTGTACGCTTTTACCAATTCTATAACGACTCAAAGGTTTATGAAATAAATTGACTTTCACAAATTTGCTGTCAGGTTGGAAACTGGTGACGGCGCTACGCCTGAGGCACTAACACAACAGTTGCCAAACAATCCCTTGCAAGTACAAGCCTGTGTGCGCGCGTTTGTCTGTAGAGGTGACCTTCCCGATGCTTTCCTTAAATGTGGTGGAGGTCGCTCACCCAGATAACTTAGCTCAAGGGAAATTGTAGCAAACAATAAATCATGGCTCACTAAAACTATGATAACACATGCTTTCCGAAAAGCAGTATATCCGCTGACACGATTATAGGGCTACTTAATTTTATAATATAACTCCAATCTTAGTTGCCTAAAGGACATAAATATAATTCAAACTGAGTTAACCAAACGAAACCTAAGGTTTGCAACGTAACTGATGCATATAAGGTAGCAGAAACGTATGTAGCCGCCGTAACTAAGTGGTAGAGCGTTGACGTAGCATGCGGGAGGTCGTGAGCTCAATCCCAGCGGTCGAGCATCCTGACTATTTTTTTTCCAGGATTTTCCCTCAGTTACACCAGCAATTGCCGGATGGCACCTCCAGCATAGGCCCTGACCGGCATCTTTCCGCATCCTTTCCCCTCCCCTATCCCGGCCTGAGCCTTAGGTGCCTAAAGGTCATAAATAAACGTTCAGAGTCAACGTAATGCCTTTGGAATAATAAATTCATATTTCTAATTCAAATTCCCATGCTGCAGGCTCATTAACAAGGACCAATTAGCTCACATGAGTGACGAGCTTAAATCCAAGGAATTAATATTCTGACGACCAGATCAACAAGCATTAGTAACACACTCTTGAAGAATACAGGTATCAGCAATGTCACTACTGCTCACTAGCAGTACTTAAAACTCGGTTTTATCGACTTGTAACATATATACGTAATGTGACGAAACACCGTTTTCTGAACTATTGCAAGGTGTATTTCAGTACAGAAATAACTAAAGATTACTCGATACCAGAATTTCTCTATACTTGTGACCTTCGATACTTTTCTTCAACATTCTTCTACAATGCAAATGATTACATAGGTATGTAATTAAAAGTAATATAACCTTAAACATCCCATGTCCAAACCCAGGACATATTTCCTAAACAAAGACGCCACGTCAGTTCCATGAAGATGAAACATTAGGCTAGTACACTTACTAACCATTTCCTGTCCACAACAATGGATATTTTATTTCGTAGAACAATTATAGTATTGCTGTAGAATAATACAATGACTCATGGTTATTGTTTCATATGAGCCCTACTTAAACATTATTATTATTATTTTTAAATTCTAAATTACTACTTGTAACGCATAGATTGTGACTTAAAAGAGTGGTTTTTATTTCATTTTTAGATCAAGTGAATTTATCATAAGGATGTCTCGAGATACATTATCAATTTTGAAACGCCACCTTCAAGAGAAGAAGCATAGTGTCGTGTTAAACATCATTCAGGAGCATTTGTATTTTGACATGTATGAAGGTGTTGCTAGAAATAAACAACAAATTGAGTCCACTGCGGGAGCCATGGTCGGAGAGGCAACACGACAAGGTACGGTGAAAGCAGCGAATTTTGACTAAATTAGTTTTATGTACTGCAAATTGAAAGTTTCGTTTCACATAGAAGGTTGCTCGAAGAAACGGCATTTTACTGTGATGCGGCCAGTTTTCTTAGTATTCCAGATCGAACCTACACTGTCCATTTGCTAGGTAGATGCTGTATTAGTGAGCATCCGCTAATATTTTCAGTTCTTTGGGAACATTTGTGTATTTCTCAAGCTTCACTTCTAGAAGGACAGTATTGACATTCTGGAATAGTTATCTGAAAAATTCAGGGAAGCTGTTCTAGTTAAATGAGGAAGAACTCCGTAGTAAGTAATTGGTAGCATTCTGGGGGGAAAAGAGCGTAAATAAAGTAAGAAGCCGTGTTTACAGCTTCGGAAACGTTTTTCAGAAACAAACTGAATTATTTGAATTCTTAGAAAAGTTTGAACTACTAATGAATCCATTTTGTAAACGCCATCGGCCTGAACCAAAGTTGCCTAATGACCTTAAATAAATTTCAATAATTGTAAACACCATCTGCTAAATTTAAAAATAATATGAAAAAGTCCTTCCTGATCACGTTCTTTAAAAGGAAGCTGTACTATATTTTCCCAGTCGAATTAAGCTTCCTCAGGTGAACTCTGATCGAGTTCAAATAGACTACTGAGCATGACGCCGTGACGTCACTAGATGGCAGCTTTGCATATAAACAAAAATGGCGGGTGAACTGAAAATAAAATTTCTTTCCGGTTCTCATAAACTGTAACTTTTCAGTCTTTTATGTGAAATGAACTGTAAATCCCGATCTATCTAGTTCTTAGCAGAGATTAAAAGTGCGTGCTAAAGCAAATTAACTCTGGTCTTTTTTGAGTACTGTCTGACGTACATACGTTTTCCTGGGATACTTTATTTAATATTTAAGTACGTAGGTACATTTTTCAAGTTTAAAATGTATGTCGAAAGTTCTATAATTAATTCATGAATCTAGAAATGCTTTCTTAAAGCTGCACGATGATCATAAGAGACTGTCCACGTGTAGGTTATCAGATGATGATGGGTGGTCTACTCGAAGGCAGTCCCTGACCTGCAGGTCCCTGGACAAGGTGAACCGATGGTGGTTTGCCATTCCTTCCATCGGATGAAGATGAATTCTTAAGGTTCGGTGGTGGGTTTCGCCAGCCTTTGTTAAGAATTGCTTGTTAACGAATGTAATGTATTTCAAAGCTCTTAAAGTGACTTAACGATTGGTTTATTCTTAACGAAGATTGATGAAACCCTTCTCGGACCTACAGTTTAACGTGGGCTCCGAAGTGGGCTTAAAATTTGCATCTTTCTACTACGTGGGTTGTATATTAGAAGTAAGATCTTTTTGTGTCCATAATGTAAAGACTTTATGTCACTATATAGAATTTACAAATAATTAAAGAAGTCTTACCTGGAGGATTAGAAAGCTCTGCACTTCTTAAGACACACTAAGTTTACCAGTAGAGAACGGTCAATTGGACCAATTGAAATATTGTCAATATGATTATTATCAGCGTGTCCAAGTAAAGATTTCTTTTTAATTATGTGGATATTCTAGATAGTGACACCTGCTGTTCACATTCTAAACATTAAGCCTTGCTTCGAGATTTGGGTCATTCTCCAAAAATAGGGCCTTCTGGATAGAGAAAAAAATGCAACCATTTTTAATTGTGAAAGACTTTAGTTTTTCGGAATCTTGATAGTATTTTATTATTTATCCCACCCATTTCAAGAATATAAAGTAATTTCCTTGGAGTTGACGTTTTTGTCTTTTTTCTCATTGCCATTTTCCGTACAGTGAGAGTGGAATTCCCCAATGAAGCATGAATTAAGTGTTCAGTGATTGGCTTCTGATCATCATAAAAAAACAAAACAACAACAACAATGATTATGAGTGCCATGGAGTTGATTGATGAATAAGTGAGACACACCATCTGATGGTAACTCTTCTGTTCCACAATAAGTCAATTGTAGAAGTGTCTCCCTTGTAGTTCCATTCAATCAAGACTAAGATGGCTGCTTCCTATCAAGCGCATGCAAAAATGACGTGCAGTGTTGCCAACTTCACATTTTTATTTTTTAAAAGTCATTCCATAGAGCTGATAAAAAAAAGAATTTCGTGTGTTTCAGTAAATGTAATTGTCATACTAATAGGTTTGCTTTCTATTTAATTACGATTCGTGTTCCGAATTAAGGTGTTGTGAAGGATAATTGCTGAAAATTAACTGGAAAACTAAATAAATATTAAAAACATACCTCAGACATGAAAGTGAAGATGAATTTCATTCCATGGAGTTGACATTTAGGGTATTTAAAAGTAAATCAAATGAATATTATTAAAATATAATCGTGGACAGAAATTGGCCCAGTATAAGTAGTGCTTTAAGAAACAAAGAAAGTTATTTTGGAAACATTTTTTTTTTTGTAACTATACAATTTCACCAAAATCCCCCATTTCTGGAGAATGACCCATATACATCATTTTTTGGAGGCTTATGTTGAAACTTATGACGGAACAGAGTATTTTAGTGTTCTTTAAGAAGTGTAATATTTCCTTGAGTCTCTTTCATGACTCAGTCTTCCTATAGCCTTCTTGTGACTTTTTTCCGACGCCTCCATCACGTTACATTCCTACTGTAATAAACCTTTTTGCGATATTTAACGAAAACTATTTTTTTTTTTAAGAGTATTAATGTAACACTATTGTTGTTTAAATGTAATCTCACCTTTGACTTCTAACACACGTGATTAAAACTTGATCGATGTAAGTGAAACATTTTGCCTACGGTTTTTGTCAACGTGTCCTGGTAGAAGTTCTTGTGATTACATGAACTTACTTATCAAGTTTCATGTAAGTTACTTAACTTACTCAACTTACTTATTTACTTACTTACTTACTTATAAAGTTACTTACATGAAACTTAATGATCTATTTATTTTCTCTAGACAACAAAGCTAAAGTGTATTATGGCCTTCTGAAGGAGCCTGATTTCCAGCACCTGCCTGTTGAAGAGGAAGAGGAGGGGGAAGGCACAGAAGGCGGAGATAAACCAAAGAAAAAGAAACCGAAAAAAGATCCTCTGTTCAACAAAAAACAAAAGTCAGATCCAAACGCACCACCGAATGATAGGATGCCTTTACCCGAATTGTAAGCTTGAACTTATTGTTATTTTATATTGCTATTAATGTATTTATTATTGCGTGTTTATGTATTTATTATGGTGTGTTTACGTATTTATTATGGTGTGTTTATGTATTTATTATTGCGTGTTTATGTTTTTCGTGTTTATTTATTTATTATGGTGTACTTATGTATTTATTATCGTGTGCTTATGTATTTATTATGGTGCGTTTATGTACATATTAGTGCTTAATTGCAGTGTCCGATTTGTTCTATTTCCAGAGAGGGGGAAATTTTTCTCAGAACGCAGAATACCGTATTTTATATCTGTTCATATCTCAGGCTTGGGGAATATTTCAGATAACAGAGCCAGGGAAGATTTTTCCAGAGAGGGGGAAATCTACCATCCCCTGCTACAAATCGAACACTTATTGAAATCGAATATGTTCAGTCCTTGACGAAATGGAGATTTCGTCAATATTTGATTAAGCATATTTTTCAGGTATATTGCATCAAATGGTTGCAGAAGATAAATTACCACTACAGTAGTAATTCTGTTACCACTATTCGGGTGGCCCAGGTTCAAATCCCGGCCAGGGCGCTGGAGACATGGCGCTCTAAGAGGCACTGAGCCTCCTATCAAATTGAGTACCTCTTAGCATCTTTGGAGGTAAAGACGGTCGAGCGTGGGACTGACCACACCACCTCACTTCGTGCCGTAGGTCAAAAATATGTGGACTTGTAAGTCTTTCACGACGCATGAGTATCGAACAGGCGATACTTTCTTTACCTAGTGTTTATTCAATTTAGCTGTCAAACTCACGTTAGCCATTCGACAGCATCCACAACAACACATTAGAGAAGTAATACCCAGGGCGTTACCCTCTCCCTACGAGAGTAGTCACCGACGGACGTTTTCACTCGGATTCTTTTTGACGGGCTTAGGTCGTAGATGACTGTTAAGCCCAGAAATATAATGTAACTTAAATAAATTTTAATTACAATTATATCATCAATATGAGAGTACATAACCCTTTTCGTGTATAGTAGAGGCGGGGATGTATTTTTGTGTATTTAATTCAAGCTAACGTTGTCATTAAAAATAATAATAATAATCTAAAGATGGTATCAGATTTATAGACTTGAAGTTCATTTTAGAGTCTGCTAGTATTTTGGCAGAACGTCCGATCTTCTCCCACGCACTATTTTGAATATTCATTTCCATATAACGGGAAATAAAATTGGATCCAATGAATTTATATTTCTGTGTTGCGATAAAGGTACTTCTGTAGACAAATACCCTCTGTTGTCAACGGACAAATCTTGTTAGGCAAGTTAGCAGGATATTACTGAACAAGGGACAAATCAAGAATTCTGTAATTTGGTGATTACTCTAATTTTACAGTTTCATTGAAGAGATGAGTGCGCCGAAAATGAGACTGAGTAACACTACATTAGACAAGTAATTGAATTTCTATCCCCCCCCTCTAACAGAGATAAAAAATAGGGTTACTTCGCATCCATTAGTATTGGCCAAATCAGCAGCTATGGATTAAGGTAGGCACATTTCTGAGAAATGATATTATTTGACGAAGTTTCTTCCGCGGCAGGAAAGAACTAGGTAGCGGCAAGGGGTTTAGATACCATACCAACATTCGCATGGTGAAATTGAAGGAAACTGCAGAACCTTTTCAGTATGGCCGGCAGCGGGACTCGATCCTATGTGCCTTCTAGTGCCGACCTGAAGTCTACAACTGTAATTAGTAGACACGGGCGCACATACTATTAGTGACTTGTTAGAGAAATTCCAATCGTAGTTGGGCCGCGGTGGCTCAGTGGTAGAGCGTTTTCCTCTGGTGCTTGGTGTCCTCGATTTGATCCCGGCTCATCCCGTGTGGGCCTTGTGGTGGACAAAACCATATGCGTGGGTTTTCCAACTTCCATTCCACCAATTCTCCCATCATCCACCCGGCCTGAGCCAAAGTTGCCTAAAGACCTTAAATAAAATTTCAAATTCTAATCGTAATTCATTACTGTTTGTAATTAGCAATTGAGGAGCAGGAAGGAAAACCAACCTGACCCGTCTCAGGTTGCTTTTGCACGAAAGTCTTTATTTGAACCGCCATGTTTTCACAAGTATTTTAGTGTTGATTTCATTCTGATATCTGTTGAGTTGGATTATTTATGGGAATTTTTAGGCAGCTGTGGCAATTAGCACATCCTTTGTTCGTTCACAGTTAAAGCAGATAGTGCTGCCACAATCTACTATTCGCTAGCCCAAGCATTGGTGCACTTCAATTCAGGTTTTCTGCATGAACGACTACCTTCAGAACCCTTTAATAAAGCACAAGATATCAACTTCAGTACTTCTTCAGGAACACCTACTTCATATTTCGATCGCGTTTTTCTCAGAACTCATTTTTTGGACTCGGGTCGTTTTTCCAGCCAACTCTTCAATTGATTAGTAGATGACACAATTTCTATTCTTAATTGGATTTTCTATTGAATTTTCATCTGAATTTTATTTTTGTTTTGTTTCTACAACAGTGAACAAGAAAAACTTTCGCATTACTATTAATAGATAAGGTATAAGGTAATATAAACTAATTTTGTGTTATAAATGTCCAAATTTCTGTTAAAAACGTCGTCTTACAAGTAGCATTAAATAAAACCTTGGTACACCATCCTCGCTGCCATCGTATCTTCTAACAGAACGGTGATTAAAAACACGAGATGTTTCGCGTATTGATGCAGTGTCTTCCTCAGGTGAAAAAAAGGTAGGTTTAAAAGTTGAGGGAATAAAAGAAGCCGTCCGCAGATATGGTTTTTGTCAGTTTTCTTTGCAGAAGAAATAAAAAATGGCGTTCCTGGGCGGAAACAAGGTAGGTGCAATGTTGCCACGGAGTCATTCCATGTCAAGTCAACCCAAAAAATATGATTTTGACACCCATCATCTCAGATGTTAATGAAACTTGGCATATTTACTTCTCTTATACACATAAGTAACCACACCTTTTTTTTTTTTGTCTCTAACTTATTTAGTTTTCCTTTTATTGTCTTTTAAAATTTTGGAAGGTTGTCATTTTTCCTATTCCCACAGCTGAAGAGGGAAGTTGGCCTTTCAGAGGGAAAAAATATCATCTTTCTTAATGAACATTTCTGGTAGTATTTTTTATTGCAATAAAAAAATTCTTCTGTTAAAGTAGACTACGGAAGACATTTTCTTTTCTTTCTGTGATGCATTTATCAAGAGTAATAAAGCCTTGCTTCGAAACAGTCTCAGTCTTCCGCCTTTTCATGTTCTTTTTCACGTAGCTTCGAAACTAAGTGGTCGAACTTAGTACCCGATCTAAATATATTTTAACTATTATACATTTTAAACGTTCATATAGCAGGGACCTCTCCTTTGTCAAGCTATAGGCTCAACTGTAGGTACCGAGTGGTCGCAGCTCAGTTGTTAGAATGCTGGCTTAGAATTCGAAAGGTCCTGGGGACGATCCCAGCAGCTGCTTTATGACATAATTTTCCAGTTTTTCTCAGTCACACCAGGATGATGCCTACTAACTAGGCCCTGGCCGACTACCTTTTACCATCATCTCCTGCCAATCTATCTCAACCTGAGCCTGAGGTGCCTAAAGGCCATATAAATATTCAGTTCAAGAGGAAGTAGTCCTGTGTGAGTACTCAGCTGTCAAAGTATTTTGCTTGTAAATTTTTAAAATTAAATATTTGTGTATGCGAATTAACTGATCATTTATGTGCTCTATATATGGATTTTAAAATCTGATTCTGAATTTTCTTTCCTTGGTAATTTTCAGGAAGGATGCCGATAAACTGGAGAAGGTTAAAGCTCTTCGTGAAGCTTCAAAGCGAGTAATTCTGGGACCTGAAACACTGCCTTCCATATGTTTCTACACTCTTTTAAATGCAAACCACACGTAAGTATTATTCGCATTATTACAAAGCCCTTCATTCATTCATTCATTTATTTGAAGCGCTGTGGAAGTGAATATATTAATTTATAAATTTTTGTATTGAACTAGGACAAAACAGTTGAGGGAAGTGAGCATGTGTGCTTCGTTATGCTACTGACATTTTTTTTTTACAGTGTGATTTAACTTTTGTGTGATTTCTCTTCCGCCGTCACGATTTTTATGTCTAAACGGATCGAGTATTGGTGCTAGCCTCCGGACTGAGGTTTTCCCTCAGTTTCACCAGGCAAATAGCGAGATAGTATCTCAGCGAAGAACGTGAGAGCAATTTTCTCCGAAAGAGTGGTCGCCAAGAGACGTCATCCCTTTAAATCGTGACGGGTTAAGCCCACAGATGCGATTGCTGCATATTAATGTAAATTATGGAAATGAAACCGTTAGCAGATAAGGTTGAACTGAGGAAAAGGATGTATTAAAATACTATAATGCAGATTCTTCCAAAGTGAGTGTAAAAACTCACAGTTATTGGATCGTTATTGCTAATTTAGGGGGGGTCGTCGTTTTGTTTTCTGCGGGTTATGGAAGAACTTGACAGCTCCCAACTTATTTGTAAGTAATTGTTGATAGTAAAATCATACTTTTGTTTTAACAGTGTAACTTGCGCAGAAGTTGCTGAGGATTCCAGTTTGATTGCTGTTGGCTTTGCGGATTCGATTATTAAAATTTGGAGTTTAGTACCACAGAAGTTAAGAGCGATGAAACCAGCTGATCAGTTAGCAGACATTGATAGGGAAGCAGGTGAGTATATTACAAATCAGTTTCAGTATTAAGTTAAAAGTGGGCGCTTTTTTTTTCTCTTAATGTCATTGATACAGTTGAGGACAATGGACAACCGCTTAGTTAACCGGACCTTTAGGACAGGCAGTACCTGTTAAAAGGTTCTTGTTCAGTTCCTGTGCATTATTAAACCTACCTTGCAATTATTTAGGGTGTCCGGTGGGCTGAAAAACAGGGAAAAGTCAAGGAATTTTCTAAAATCAGAGAAAAGCCACGGAGTAAAGAACTTTTCTGTGCTCTGCACAATTTGTGGAATGATGTGCCTGTTCGTAGAATGAACTGTGTTCACATTACAGGATCGTCACTATGAAGAGATGAAATTATTAAGAACGTGATTTTTTGGGGGTGGGGTGACGGGAAGAGTCATATCCTGCGAGTGACATTGTAAGACCTGGTGAACACTTATCATAAGAATTTGAATGTATTTTAAGGTCTTTAGGTATCAGGCTCAGGTCGGGAGAGTGTGTGTGGGAGGATTCTGGAAGGTTTGACGACAGTGGTGAGATGCACATCGAGGTCATGACGTGGGTTAAAGAGCAGGCGGCTGACATCTATAACGTGATCAAGAAGCTAGTTTTCCAAGCCGCTGTCGTAGCATTCGGGAGGTCGTAGGTTCGATCCCAGAACCCGACAACCTGAGTGAGGTTTTCCAGGGTATTCCAGGGTATTTCCTTAGTCACACCAGGCAAATGCCGGGATGGCACCTTCAACGTAGGCCCTCCCCTAACCAGGTCTGAGCCTTGGATGTCTAAAGGCCATAAATAAAATTAAAATTCATGACCACTGTTTGGATAATGGAGGCAGCAATGTTGAAAAACAAAGTAAGATTCAGTGCAGGTGTTGTGAAATAAACCTTGTGTACGTGTTGAACGCCTTTTATATCTTGTGTTTTCGAACACGTCTTGTAATTTGGTCAACTATAAGCGAACCTTCCACCGAAGAAAGATTGCCAAATTGGGGAGCAGACGTATGTCTGAACATGCTTCTAGTTCTCTCAGTTTATTGTTTAAATTTTTCAGTTTGAGTGGACGTTTCAGGGTATTTTCGGCCAGACTGTTTACTCAAATAATTTAATTATCCAAATAACGGATAGTCGAACTAAAACCATTGAGCCAGTTCCTGGAAAAGTAGGTCTCAAAAGCTTGATACCTCAAAATTAGAAAAAATAGTTCAATCTGTGGTTTTCCGGGTTGGGCTACATGAATCAGGCATAATATTAAAATGGTTAGATGGACACTTGAAATATTTGAGGCGTCCATTTCCAGACAGGTCCTTCCTTGTCCTTAAAAATTTTAAATTGAGTTCATTTTATCATTTTCTAATACATTTTGCGATTCCAAAGCGTCTCTAGAATCATTTGATTATCGTAAGATATTAAAGCATAAAATCATAACTAACAATATATATAATAATAATAAATCACAGCCATATTCAATCCACTAGTGGATGAGGCCTCTCCCCGAAGGGAGGAGTTGGTCTACTGCTCCCACGCTGACCAGACAGGTTGGGAGAGGAGAGCCGAAGCTCTCACTGTGATCGCCACTGTATTTTATTCACAGCAGCTCCCCAATTGTCCTCACGATGCTGGGTCAACACCGAAATCTTTGAGCCCCCACCGGGAATCGAACCCGGGACCGCTCGCACTGAAGTCGAGCGCGCTACCGACTAGGCTACGCAGGAGTTCAACAATATATATATGTATATATATATTTCGAATATCCTTTTGCAAGAAGGTAAAATATTGTTAAACTAATACCTCTCCCAATTTCTAAGATATTGTATAGCTACTCATTTGCCCAGCTTTGAAAAATAAGAAGTGTTTTTGTCAATTTCCCAAGATTTATGGCGTTTAGAAATGGACACCTGAATTATTTTCCACAGAGAAACCTCTGTTTATAACTTTTTTCGTGACCATACGTAACCGTTAACAAAAATGCTTGTAACGTGTGAGTAAAAAGGTATTTTAAGTGTAATTCTTAACTTAATATTAATGTAATGCTCCTGTCGAACAGATTTTTTTTTTATGTTGTAACAAAATCGGTTCTTTCTGTTATCATTGAATTTGTGTATAAATTGCATTAAATACAGGGTGGTGAGAAAACATACCGTAAACGAAACCAATGAATATTCATTGATTTCGGTTACCTTTTTTATGCACCGCCCTGTTTAAGCTGTAAAAGAAAGGATCTGAGTAGTCAAACTTCTTATACCACTAACGTGCATGTTGTGAGCTGTCGGCTATCGTGACAGGTTTTCCAGAGTATTCCTCAGTTTCACCAGACGAATGTCGGAATTATACCTCAAGTAAAAGCCTGTCTGCAATACCATCCCGGAAGAAAGCTCTTTGAAGGACGTCATTCCTCAGACTTATGAATAAATAAGTAGGAGTGAAAAATTACTTATAATAGCCATATCGTATAGTGGACCCGTGTGATATTAATTAATAAAAAATGTTATGTATCATAATAGAAATTACATTTGCTTTCTTGAAGGATATGCAATGATGTTGTTTACGTGTCTTTTTTTTTTTTTAATTTCCAGACGACGTTTTGGTGCGTATGATGGATGATAGATCAGCTGAAACGTCCAGAACTTTGTGTGGTCATAGCGGACCAGTCTACCATGTTTGTTTCAGCCCTGATAGAACGTTACTTCTATCGTGCTCTGAAGATACCACAAGTAAGTAAAGTATAAAGGGAACACGTCGATAACATCTACATTGAAAATAAGAAATACACATGTGACTTTACGGTTGATTTTAAATATTTGCATTTTGCATAATAATGTGAAAGATGTGTAGTTTCCAAAATGAGTGGTTTTGTGTGATTCCATTTCGGATGTTTCTTAATATCAAATTTTTAAGGGTCTTGTAAGAATTTCTCCTGTGGAACTTTACTACTTCTCGTACTTTGTATTTGAATTTTGTACTAAACGCTTTTGAAATACCACTTTGTTCTGCTTTCGAATATGGCAGAGGCAGGCAACATAAAGAAACATCATACCAACCAGTTGAAGTCTGTCACCGGGGAAAATACATTCTTTTCGATTGAAAGTGAATGGGATATCTCGTAGTAGGCTGAAACTATGAAGTTTTGGAGTCCGCCATTTTGAATCCAAGATGCCGTCTTTGGAGACATTTTGTAATATTTTCGTAACCTACTAGTGATGGTGTACCGTCATACCAAATTTCGTTTGTCTAGCTCCAGCCGTTTAGGCTGTGTATGCTATACAATAATGAGTTTTTCGACCATTTTGGATCCAAGATGGCGACGTTTTCAAACTTTTGTTATTTGCTTAATCTGCTAGTGATGTACCTTCATACCAAATTTCATTTTTCAGGTGAGAGTTACTAGTTCTTGCAGATTGAATTTTTTTTCGAAAAGAAACATCTGCTACTGTTTTCATATACACGGTATTTCAAAACAAACCGACAAAACCTCCCCTCGAGAATCCTGACTTGAAAATAATATAAAAAGTACAGACCTTTCCGAGTGCACAAATACTTTGTTTCGGCGGTATACGCTGCCGAAAGTGTGAGAAAATGAACTTTAGAACTTGATATTTCTAATACTGTAGAACTGAGGCGGCATGGTTCCCCTCAGATACTTGAAAACTGTTCTATCCAAATATGTGTATATCAAAATTGTGCAATGGTTGCGCAAGTGATTCTCCAAAGGAAGTAGGGGATTCCCAGACATTCTCTGAAGTAAAGGTGGATCGAACTAAGCACAAGTAAGACGACTTTCCGTGTGAGTACAGATGATAAACATAATCTCTGGCAATGACAGTCTCTTTTATTGATCACTAATACACTAAGCGTTTGTTGAAATGTATGTAATCTATTCCTGTTTGTTACGCAGCCACGCATCTTTTTTTTTTTAATCGTTCCGCAAGGGAAATCTGTTTTAAGATACCGACTTTGCTGTAAACGAATTATTGTTACTTGCTCGAAGGCAGCCCCAGTCATGCTCATTTCGACTTTCCTGGACTTTAGAGAATTTCTGGGAATATCCTACTACCTTTGGGAAATCCCTTGCGCACAAATTGCACAATATTATAAGATGTATATTGAGATAGGGTAAGTTTGAAGTCTTTGAGGGTATTATGCCGCCTCAGGTCTACTGTTGATGGCAATGGAAATATCAGGCTCTAAATTTCACGTTTGCTCACTTTCGTCAGCGTATAGCGCCGAAACGAAGTATTTGTGCACCCCCCGGGGGAATGGTCTGTACTTTCTTCGTAATTTCTTATCAGGAATCTGGTAAGAGGGTTTTGTCGGTTTTTTTTCAACACTCTGAATATGTTCGTGTGATACTTGTTACTGTACACGTCATTTGTGTCCTCTTTTTGGTGCTTGAAGGAACATTTGTGACCCCCTGGGCAAGGTGAACCATTGCTGGTTAGACACTGCCTTTCAGCGTAGAGATGAGAAGGGACCTACAGTTTAAAGGTGATGCCAAACCTCTGCGTTCAGTGTGTCGTCACTCGTAAACGAACCCAGAACCCCCTTGATTACAAAGTGACGGTTAAACCACTCATCCACAGTGATCTGGAACATTATGTATGTAAAGGCAGGCTGAAGTTCGGTAGGTAGGAGTAGTGGAAACTCATACAGTGACCATGACAGAGGTGGGAAAAAATGTGGGCCATTTTTGTAACTGTCAACTTCGACCTGTCGCGATCTGATTAGATGTTAAGTTTTAAAATCCACAAACATGTGCAGCCGGGATTCGAACCCAGAACCCACAAACATGTGCAGGCCTGAGGCCTCAGATCGCACGACTTCCACGGTTGTCCTGACAAAGGTGAATAATTGATATTGAAAATATAACAAAAACTTAAAACTGCGTAAAAAAAAAAGCTCTGTTGATTTTCCTGTACTAATAAACGTAATATAAATTTATATTTTAAAAGTTATTTATTTGTATTTTGCAGTTCGTTTATGGAGTCTGCAGATTTGGACATGCTTAGTTTGCTACAAGGGTCATACGTTTCCCGTTTGGGATGTGAAATTTTCACCTCATGGATACTATTTCGCAAGTGCAGGCCACGATAAGACGGCAAGACTGTGGGCAACTGATCAGCATCAACCGTTAAGGATTTTCGCAGGACATTTCTCGGATGTTGATGTAAGTCTTTTCATTCCTGGAGTTTGTTGTGCTATGTAACTTTTAAAGACGAAACCTACCAGTGACGTAGAATCAGAATTACGCTTGAGCTTGAAGCGGAGGCAGAGTGCAGATGCATGGCGTATCATACGATACCATTCGTTATGATTGAAAGAAGCACCTTCCTCTTATCTTGCCTCCACATTATCTAGATTATAACACAGCGTTCTTATTTATTTAACATTCTCTAGATACAGCCTGATGTCGGCTATTTTACACTGGATGTATTTAACAAAAATATTAGCCAGGAAAAGGATTTTGAAAGGAATCGACCCTGATCTTATTCATCCCAGCATTTGCCTGATGTGACCAAGAGTAATCAGGGAAAAATCCTCAGTCAGGATGACCTGCACTGGGAATCGAGCTCAGTGCCCCCGTTTACAAGGCGAGCCTTTATTAACTGCTTTACCTCCTCTTTCAGTTTCGTTAATGTTTTATTTATGGCCTTTAGGCATCTAAGACTCAGGCCGGGATAGGGGAGGGAAAAGGATTCTGGAAGGTGTCGGCCATGGCCTATCTTGAAGGTGCCATCCCAGCATTTTTCTGGTGTGACAGGAAAACCTCAGTGCGAACCTGAATGGTACGACAACGTTGTACCACGGAACCACGGCGGCTCGGTTTTTAGTTTCGTCTTTGAACCATATTCATGTAGGGTGTCTTCACAATATCTGCGGCTTGTCTCAGGGCGGGTTTCGTAGTTCATTGGCCTGACTGCAGACAATGAGCTTATTTTCCTGTTCTACCCCGCATAGGTATCGGGCTTGCTACGGACTCTTACTGGGTATGTCGAGCAGAAGACGTTCTTCTGGCAGGCTCCTCCAACTGCTCCAAAGGACAAGAGTTGATGTATTTGCGAGTATAAACTTTTATTGCTGGGCTGGGGGTTTAATCTCAAACTATGCGAAAGTTTAGGATCCCAACTGAAGCAGATTAAGTAAGGTAATTATAGCTAGGACTGAAAATATATTAATTATAAGAAATAAATTGATAATAATTACAATTAAAAGTTGAAACAGGAAAATTTCTTTGGCAAATTACTGGATGAATCTTTCTGTCATATACTGCAGCGGCTCGCCTACAACAAGTTACATAGGCACAGTAGTTCGTATTTACAAGCATATATTGTATAACACGAGCTGGTTTGCTTGCCCGGTGGTGCGGGATGGATAAAGTACGTTAATTGTTCCCTTTGGTGGGGGACTTGTTTTATTGTCATTCATTGTTCTTTGTCGTAAGGAGCACGCATGCCAATTTTCAAGTTTCTACGTTTAACAGTTTTCGAATTGTCACTCCTGAAGATGCTCCCCCGGAGGAAGAGAGGTGTCGAATGAGAAACTAAGATAGCCGTTGATAATGAATTGAAACGAAGACTTTTCATGTGAAATATCAAGTTGCTCGCCTGTTTCTTTCCATTTTAATGTCGTGGTTAATCCTTGTAGATCGTAAGGAATGTGTGTGCCAAGTTTTATTCGAATCCGTCAAGGAGTATGGAATTGAATAGCGTTCAAACATAACAAACTTTTTCAAGTGTACAGTTAGATTTGACATCAAAATACTTCCATTGCCCTAGCAACCGGTTGCTAGGCAACTCTCAGTCTGTTGTTATATGGTAGAAAATCAATTTGTTCAGACACAGTGCTCCGTTACATTCATAGTGCAGTTTGCGTTTCACACTTCCTTTTTACATCTATTCATGCTAAATATATTTTCCGTAGTCTCCTTATCAAACAGAATCTCATGTTGTGCTTGTAATGTGTAATCTTAATTTCTTTTTTGTTTTCAATAAGGAATGTTAGAACATATAAAAAATTTTGCTTCTTTTTTTTTTTTTTTTTTACAGTGTGTACAGTTTCATCCCAATTCAAATTACGTTGCAACCGGTTCAAGCGACAGAACCGTTCGTTTGTGGGATTGTGTTACCGGAAACCATGTACGGTTAATGACAGGACATAAGGTTAGTATGTCAACTTTGCTAGTTTGTAATAGTCAACGATTTTGGTTCTTCTTCTCTCTCCCCCCCCCCCCCCCCCCCCCCCTCCTTTATCCCCCTGTCATGATTTGACTTAAAGGAGTCGTGTAAATGCACAATCGAACTTTGTTTATCCGACCGTCGTGAACCCAGATTCCTGGTTTATCCAAACTGAATTGTTGCATTATACAGGGCGATTCAAAAAGTCAGTACAGCGTGGTAGTTCACAAACCGACAAGGAAATGAAGCATCGTAGTACACAAATATGGAGTGGCGGGGAAGGGGCTACAGTTTGGATACATGATAAACGTGTCCGCTATCTTGAAATCTTCCATATTGGATGGAGCTGAAGCTTGTCAAATGGCAAGTGGGTCGTGTGGCATATCAAACAATACCGAGAATGTTCTCAGAAAAGCATTCCAGGTGGTAGATTTGACCTACATGTTACGGTAACGAAGTTACCTTCAGTAAAAGGTTATAAGGGTGTACTGGGAAGTCTCTTTATTTATCCAGCGGCATAGTTTCAGGAAATCCACACCGTAACAAATAGGTTAAATCTGGCTCGTAGAATTTCTGTTGTTCGTCTCCTCTTATAAGTGAGCCAATCTATGTTTTTTTTTTCTCACTCTATCTGCATTTGATTCTTTTTGTGTTGGAAATGTAATGTTAATAGTAAATGTGGATTCGTTTTTGAAAGTGTCAGTGTATCGGGTGACTGTGACGAGAGTGGCAAGGCCAGTTAAAAAAGTTATTTTTGTGTGAGTTGTTTTAAAGCTAGGATTTTTATATAATTATGTATTTTATTTGCAGCTATGTAGGACGTTAGAAAGTAAAAATGTTCATAAATTGTAACACTAGTATCATTATATGTGCATTTTATTTTACATATTTCGTTCTATGTTAGACATATTTCGTGTTGATTTTATGTAAACCCACATGTTTTGCCATTTTCTTTCTCAACTTTGCTTTTCGACTACCTTTAAAAATGTCCCACGTGGCAGAGCGAGATTCAAGATCGTCAGTATATCCAAGGTGTTGCAAAACAATAGCCACAAAACCACGTCATTCGATTCCTGACATGAATATAAGTAAAAGAAAGTACAGCTATGGACATAAAGATTGTCGCATGTCTATAGCTGAGATTTCTTCTCTCAAAAATAAATAAATTGAAGCGTCGTATAAATTCACTGACTTGCAATGATAAGCAGAATTGTGTAACGTATTTGTGTGAAAAATATTGTCCTGATATATAGCCAAACAAGGGTAATATACAATAAAATTACATTTTGCGTCGAAGAAATTCTAAGTTCAAAAATCCCAGCAAGTTGTTAAGTTCCCTTATTTTCCCCCCGCAAGGGAATTATTTTGTAACCCAAGGGGAATTTTTAATTCTACGCTTTGCTAACAAATTAAATACTTGATTAATTTAATGAGGACATAATTATTTACGACGTAGGCGAGGTTCAATTGTATTAAAAATAAATTACCATATTTCTTTAAATAATGTAACTCAATTTCCGTTCCGTAAACCCCAACTGTTATAAATAAATGTCAAATGAGATACATTTTCAAGAAGTTAGAAAACATCTAATTTACTAATGATAATCACTGCCCTCTATTAGTAATTGAATGAACTACATGATTTGTCTAATTATTTCTACCGATATTTCAAATTGAAGTGTGTAATCAGGGAATATATTAACAAATTGTTTTAATTTTAGATAACTTATAATAAAAAAAAAACAGTATATATTTTATCTTGTCAGATTTGCGAAAACCGTTTTTCAGTACATTGGGTTAAAAGAGAGAGTCTTCTTGAAACGTAATAAAATAAAACTGTCATTTCATATACATTTCTAGAATGCAGGGTGATGGCAATCTAGCCTATTAGTTTAGGGCAACGGTTCACAAACATTTGACATGTTGAGAAATGTGTCCATGTAGATGCATTTTCGAACGACTTAAGCCAGGGATTATTTAGGGGTGGAGGGTGGTTCCGGACTCCCTCCCACGAAATTCGGATATTTTTAGTAATATTAATATAATTTTGGGCAAAATTATATGCATTTTATGTAAATTTCACACACATACAGACCTCGGGTCCTTATTGTGAAGGCGTTGGTTCTGCGTGAAACCATCTTCTAGATATGTGCCTGTCTTAAGCAAGCGATTTTCAATGGCAGGTTCGCGAAAATATTTTACCAGATCCAGGCAAAGAGCTGTTATTTATCTATTTTGCTGAGTCTGGAAACATACTTTTCATTTTCTTTCAGCAACAAATACGTAGTTTAAAAAGATATAATGCCAACGCTCGAACTCCAAATAAACTGTAAACCTACTATCAGTTCCCAACTATTGCAGAGCTCCATAGATCAGTGGCGGCGTAAGTTAATCTGAGGCCGGGAGCAAGTCAACTTGATTGATGCCCATTCACGATAATATCGTGAACTCACTCTGCTACTGTTGGCCGAAAATCTAATTTTTCGTTATTTGGAGCCCCTGGGAAAAACTCAGTTGCCAAGGCAGATATTTTTTCGCTCATTCGCCGTAACCTATACGTAAAAATGGCTTCTTAGAATCTGAAGAGTCATGCTTGTCAAGCGAATAAAGAGTTCTGAGACGGCATTGCTGTTACGTCACCGACCACCATTGATGTGCTTCATTGATTAAGCGATTCACTTGTGTCGGTGACCGGCAGTTGCGACTATACAGAGTATCGTGCGGTTTGCGATCCCTGGAATGTGAATCGTGCGCTTCACTATCAATCTAGCTATTATAGAGTAAGTGATATCTTAACCAGTTAAGTTCATTAACGATATCACATCTTAACTGTGTATTCAGCAAAATAGCTCTGTCTCTTGGTAGTCTGAGGTCCCGCAAAGCTAACCTAAGGTAACAGTTTCCATTCTGACAAACAGCTTTCAAAAATTCCCTGACAAGAAGCAATAGTATCTCATGTAGAAGGAACAATTAACGCAGAAAACACCAAATAAGGAGAACAATCACGGACAGAAGGAAAAACGGGAAAATATTACCGGATTTTAAATAACCCGCTTTCTCTCTCTGCCGCCTGCTCGGCTTGAATTCGTATCAGTGCATAGATTTATATTACTTTCTGTGTGAAGTTGGTTTACTACATCAATATGTATGTGAAAGTGAAAAGGATTTATAATATTTCCCAAATTAAATTAGGAGTCGCCGTAGCTCAGCGCGTCTGACTGCGAATCGCGGGGCCTGCGTTTAAATCTCGGCCAGGATGCTAAAGGCTTTTCTCGCACGTTTCCACCTCTGAAAGTGACTGCCAAAGTGTTTTTGTTATTTCTGGGCACCTTGGGTGGTAATGTCC